>JAQQZX010000005.1:6613928-6624587 GCA_030068355.1 Notoglanidium maculatum | reverse complement strand
ACACGCCTATACACACCTATACACATACCTACATACACCTATACACATACAGTACCTACACACACCTATACACATACCTACACACACCTATACACATACTTACACACACCTACACACACCTATACACACACCTACACACGCCTATACACACGCCTATACACACCTATACACATACCTACATACACCTATACACATACAGTACCTACACACACCTATACACATACCTACACTGTACACATACCTACACGCACCTATACTGTGCACATGCCTACACACACCTATACACACGCCTATACACATACCTACACACACCTATACACATGCCTACACACACCTATACACATACTTACACACACCTACACACACCTATACACACGCCTATACACACCTATACACATACCTACACACACCTATACACATACTTACACACACCTATACACACGCCTATACACACGCCTATACACATACCTACACATCCTTTTTACATTTCTGATTTCTTTAAGCATGGCTCATGTTGTAAAATATATTATGGCATTATTAATTTATGAATATTATACTATATTATGCATCAGTCCTGCTCATGTTCATCTAACAGACACTGTATGTTCTGTTTTCCTGAAGTAGTGTCCCCATGCGCACGTTTGCTTTAAACTGCAGTGCATTAAATTAAGAACTGAAAATTGCAAATAATAAAATCTTCTGCATGCATTAGGATTCTAAGACTCTGATTTAACGACACATAAACCCTGACTGTATTAAAGATAAAATGTTTGTAATGTTATCTCAGATAACTAAATCTGGCTAAGCTAATCCAGCTCTTAGCCGTGTTTGGAAAAATTAAATGAAGCCACTTTAAAATAAGATACAGGTTGATTTTTAGGACTTTACTCTCAGCTGTATTTTCCCCTTGTGTATAATTAATTAAGCTGCATTTAAATGTTTCTTTTTTTTTTTTTTTTTTTTTTTTTTTTTTAATAACAGTGATGATCAGTTGGAGGACTCGGACAGCGAAGAACAATCCAGGTCCGAGTCCGTCACAGGTACGGAAAATTCATTTATTACGCATGTTAACATGAATGATTAATGCAGTTATAAACTAATACTTTATAATAATTATTAAATATCAGCAACCTCATTAGACTGTCTGAATTAAATAACACTGTCATTATAGCTTATTTAATTTTTACTACATTTTACATAATTTTGTCAGTTTTTATTCCTGTTCCCAATGTGGATGTATTATTGTTAAATTTTAGTAAATCAATTTTTTCCTGTCATTAACATAATGCTTATAATTCTATTGGAATGCTAAATTATACAAGCTAATTAAGTATAAATTACTACTTAGGATCTATATTATTAATTGTATGTATGTAATTGATTTGTTTATTTGTTGTGTTTTTCCTTCAAAGTAAAATGTGTACACAGTAGGCAAAAAGGAGAATTATTCCTCATTGTGTGTGTGTGTGTGTGTGTTTGTTTCAGGGCCACTGGGTCCGAAGGAGAGCATGGAGGTGAGTGTGGGTGTGACGGCTCTGAGCGTTCTCCAGCAGCCTGAGAAGCTCCAGTGGGAGGTGGTGGCCAGCGTACTGGAGGACACCGTTAAAGACCTGGAGGAACTGGGAGCGAACCCTCCTCACGCTCTCGGTCCCTCCAAAGTGGACAAACCCATCAAGGACAAACCTGTCGAGCAGCACAACATTCCCTTCCCATGCTTGCTGGCGGGAGGATTGCTGAGCTACCGTTCGGCCGCCAGTTCCCCCATCATGGCCCCGTCCCAATCCCATCGCCCCCTGGAAAACCCCCTGAGGACTCCCACTCCGGCCCCTGAGGGTCTTTCACCCGATCAAGGGCCAATGGAGATTGAAACTTGCACCTTCCCCACTGATCTGGGTTCTCCGGGTACGCTGGTGCGCCGGACGCTCCCTGTTCTCCTGCTCTACAGTATCAAAGAGGCCGACGAGAAGTCTCCCGGGAAAGTTTTCTCCCAAATGAACAATCTGATGGGAAAAGGGCTGCACGAGGAAGGCTTCACCGTTCCTCAGATCATCGAGATGGAATTTGATACTCACGAGCAGCTTTTGCTCCAGGACCCGCCCGTCACGTACATCCAGCAGTTCGCAGACGCAGCGGTCACGTTAGACGGCGATAAGTGGAACTCTCCGAGACCGGGTACGTTAGTGCAGTGCCTTCGCCTCCCTAAATCCCTAGAGGAAGAGAACCTTTACGTGGACTCCATCACTCCCTGCAGCGACGGGGCTCACCTGCTTGTCGTTCTGCAGCCTTTTTCTGTGGAATCGCTCAATGCTATTAACCAAGTGGAGGCACTGAACACGCTAAACCGCCTGCATTCAGCTCTCTGTAGAAGTCGGAAAGGCCAGACGATGGCTAATGGACATCAGGGACACGCCAGCACCTCACAGAGCCAAACGCCGCTCATCCTGCCTCCTTTAGAGCAGCTGGAGCAGCCGCACTCCTCCAGGCCACTAGGAGGCAGCGGAGGAGGCGGGTATTTGGCGCTCTACAAGCTGAACTACACCACACGCATCGTCACGCTAGAGGAGGAACCCGTAAAGGTCCAGCAGATCCGAGATCCGAGAGACGCCATCACGTCGCTGCTCCTTCTCCCGCCTGACGTGCTGGACGCGAGGGAGGACGACGCAGAGGAGACGTCTGAGGAGTCCACTCCGATGGGGGTGAAAAATGGTGCTGGGACAGGAATTCCGGCTCCGGCGGGATCGGGGAAGGAAAAAAGGTCCGATGTGACCGGACTGGGCCACCTGGTGGTCACGACACAAGCAGGATACGTGATGATCCTAGACCTGTCCACTCTGGAGGTGCTGGCCAAAGTGGAACCTTCGAAGAAAGAAGGGATGGATGAGGTGGACCCCTTCGTCTCCGTCACTTACTGTTCCGGCACGGATCGCCTGTGTGCCTGCACTAGAGGTGAACACTCCCGAAAGGACAGTTATTATTATCGTAATGCTATTTTAAAAACGTGTCAACATTGCATTTACATTAACTGAAAACGTCTTTAAAATTTAGTTTCATCAATCGCACGTTATAGATGAAGCGCAGCGAGGGAGCTGGCCGACGTATATACGAACAAATCTTATTCAGAAATTTGGACGCATTTGCACGAACAATGTGACATTTAATAATATTCCACAGGGCTCTTGACTGACTTTTTCCACCAGTAGCACAAATTTTAGGACCACCACTTCAGTTGACATGCAGCGCAGAACAGCCTTTTCATGCTATGTGTAGCCTTTAGCCTCCGCCATCTCGGCCAGACTTTTTTGTTACTCCTGCCTCTCTAGAGAACGCCGCATCCCAAACACATCGCACGCAGAACTGATTGGTTCTCACGTTGTTCTCATATGCATTTCCATCTAATTTCGCTTGCCTCTGTGAATTCGCTCCTATTGGTCTGGTCGGTGTTGCGTCATATCCAGCAGTGGATTGGATGGGTGGAGATAACTGAACATGTTGGATGTGTCATGCTATGTTGTGTTTTTTTTTACATGTGATAAAAAACAGCAAATGAGAGAAATTGCTGATCTTAAATGAACATTTATTTAACACAAGTCTGCAAGTAAATCTGCACTCTGTCTGCACTAGACTAAATGTCCACAGGTAATAAAACAATTAACGTACACGTATAACAATCTATAGTGACTTGTATGTTGTGAACATAACATATAAGAGCCAATCACGGTCTAATATGCAAATACTAGGCTGTACAGTAACTTACACAGGAAGGTGGTGTGGTGTGGGATTGGGGATTTCCAGTGGTTATATAATCTGGCTTATTTTGTAGAGGGTAAAAATGCAACCAAAAATGGTTTTATTAACCATTAATCATGTGTAGTTAGTTTCTCTCTCTCTCTCGCTCTCTCTCTCATTTTTATTTCATGTGTTCTGATTATGCAGCGTGGTACTTGAGAAATGAGGTTTGGGGGGGGGGGTGTCTATGGAGGAAAATTCCATCCAAGCACCATGATGTCTCTCCAGTATTCTTAATATAAAATTTTTATTTTAAAGGAACACTTTCTCATGAAATCAGTTAATATTTCACATGTTGTGAAGAGGAATAGGTGTTCATGTGTGTTCAGCACATAAATTACTTTTCTTCTCTGTAAGGTGGAGAGCTTCATTTCCTTCAAATTGGAGGTGTGTGTGACGATATTGATGACGCCGACATTTTTGTCGATGGCCCCGTTTCTAAAGGGGTCGAGCAGCTACTGGAGGGAGCGAAACCCTCGTCTAATCCATCGAGCCCCGGCATCACAGGTACACCACCCTTACACACGCATCACCATCACCTGGGAGCATTCAGGATACAGCCGAGACAGTGTGTGTGTGTGTGTGTGTGTGTGTGTGTGTGTGTGTAGGAGTTGACCTCCTGGTGGAGCAGCCTCTGAGTGTGGAGACGCTGTCCTCGCTGGTGGAGCTGACACGTTTCGAGACGTTAACGCCACGCTTCTCGGCCACAGTTCCGCCCTGCTGGGTGGAGGTGCAGCAGGAGCAGCAGCAGAGACGCCACCCTCAACACCTTCACCAACAACACCACGGAGACGCCGCACAGCACACGCGCACCTGGAAGCTACAGAGCGACGGGTACACTCATGCATGTTTATTAATTATTAGCATTATTAGCCTGAGCGAGTCCTCTCGTTAACTCTGCCCGTCTCACTCCGATGTCAGCACTAGCTGGGACGAGCACGTGTTCGAGTTGGTCCTGCCCAAAGCCTGCATGGTGGGACACGTGGACTTCAAGTTTGTGCTGAATGCCAGTATCGCCAACATTCCTCAGATCCAGATCACGCTGCTGAAAAATAAAGCGCCTGGCCTCGGAAAAGGCAGCGGTGAGGATCAGACGCACGTCTCTGTGGCTGTGATGTAGCCCAGGATATTGTCATCAGATTGTTCTGAGATTATTCTTAAGTTAACCACCAATTACTTTGAGATCATCCTTAAATTAGCTGCAGGTTATCCTGATATTATCCTTAAATTGACTACAGATTATCCAGAGATTATTCTTAAATTAACTTCCGTTTATGCTGAGGTTATCGCTTAAATTAACCATAGATTACTCTTGCACTATTTATGTATAATCCTCAAATTATTATTATTAATTAGAATTTAAAGTTTTTGGTGATGATACTGTTCCCCTGCAATTACAATAAATAAATAATATGAATTTTTAAATTACATAACTTGGATTTTAAAAATCAAGCGTTATTTTCAGGTATTTTGTATGGTCATTAATAATAATAATAATAATAATAATATGTGCGCTCCTCCCTCAGAGTCGGCAGTAGACCGTCAGATCGTCTTCCCTCTGTCTCACTCTCTGCAGACCAACGGTGAGAGGAACGGTCAGCCTCTCCTGCACGACTTCACCGACGACATCCAGTTCATGGACATCGAGGAGACCGGGGGTACGGGACGCGCGCGCACACACATTCATCTCCTCCCACATTCTTTACTGCTCTAGCTAAAGGAACAGTTGTTCACATGAACGTTTGGCTTCTGAGCTACAGCACTAGTGTAACTTAAACAGCTTAAACATAACTATTATAATTTCTGTTCAGGTAATAGTCACACTTTACCAGTGATGCTTAACCATTAATTATTAAATGAATACCTATTACTTTGTGTGTGTGTGTGTGGGGAAGTCTAACAGGAAGCATATTATTTCCTCCTTATGTGGTGTATGTGGTGTAGGATCCAGACTGTGTCCGTTCCTGGAGGACCATAAAGAGGACATCCTGTGTGGCCCCGTGTGGTTGGCCAGTGGTCTCGACCTTTCAGGTCACGCCGGGATGCTGAGCCTCACCAGCCCCAAACTCGTTAAAGGTCCAGTCCACTTTAAACAACTTTAAAAGACTCATTGTGGCTCATTATGTCTCGTGGTCTTGCATTATGTCTTGTTCACCTTTAATATCGTTGTCTCATTATGTCTCAATGTGTCTCGTTCTCTCACTGTGTCTCATTGTCTTGTTCACTTTCAATTTCGTTGTTCCTCATCGTGTCTCACTGTGCCTCATTTACTTTCGTTGTCTTGATTCACTTTCATTGTGTCCCATTCTCTTATTGTGTCACTCACTCTCATTGTATCTTGTCCATTTCCATCGTGTTTCACCGTGTGTATAGGCATGGCAGGAGGAAAGTACCGATCGTTCCTGGTCCATATAAAGGCGGTGTGTGAGAAGGGCCCGGAGGAGAGTCCACGCCGAATCGTGCGTATGACTCCCACTAAACCACAATGCAGCAACAAAACACACTCGCTTTCCTCCCTACTGCAGAAAGCCCAGGCGTCCAAGGTACACACACACACACACACACACACACACACACACACACACACACACACACACACACACACACACACTTACTACACATGTCATGCAGTGTTCAGTACAGTAGGGTTTTTATATATATATATATATATACACGCACTATATTTTATTTAAATAGTTTGCATTTCAGTTTGTAATGTGAACATGTTTTCAGGAAAAGGCCTCCACGTCCAAATCAGATCCTCAGGTGGCCTCTAAAAAACCAGATAACATGCGGGGCTGTGACCTGCTGCTGGAGGTCTCCATCACCATCAGGAGGTTTAAGAAGACGTCCATACCCAAAGAAAGGTCCGTTAGCTGTGGTTTAGTTAGGGGGAAAAATGGCTGCTCCTCTGAGCCGCTTGTATGTGTGGCATGTTCCAAATGCTTTTATTCACTTTACTTCATCAGTTCCTCTGCTGTGCTTCCATATTGAGTGCTTACTCAAGAAATGAGAGGTGTGTGTGTGTGTGTGTGAAGGGTACAGCGGTGTGCAATGCTGCAGTTCCCCGAGCTGCAGGAGAGGCTGCTGTCAGCGCTGTGTGAGCGCAGTGAGGAGAACGCGCCCTCAGAACACGGCCAGAGCCTCATCCTCGACGTCCTCTGCTGGCTAGCTGGGGTTTACGCTAACGGACCCTGCAGGTACGCTCCCGTTTCACACGTTAAACTTATATTATAAACTTATATTTTCACTGTGCGCAAAGCTAGTCTAAAAATATCACCGTTTCACACAGTATCACTCACCCAGCTGGTGCTAACTAATTACACCTAATATTTATCTATAAATACTAAAATTTATCTAAAACTCTTTTGCGTCTTTTGTAACTAAACTTTTTTTTGGAACTAAAATTTTCTGCTGCATTTAAAAACGTTTCTGAAATGCTGATTTTCTTCATAGTTGTGTATGTTGATCAGTTGCAGAGTACAAATTACGTTTCTGCCACAGCTCATGGACAGTGGACAGCTCCCTGAGCGAGTGAGCCTGATGAGGGGGTGTGTGTGTGTGTGTGTGTGTGCGCGCACGCACGTGTGATCCAGACTCTAAAGCTCCTCTAGGAGTGTCTCCGGATAGAGCGTCTGCTAAACGCCGTAACCTTCAACATGAACAGTTTAAACTCCGCAGCGCATTCCAGATATAAACGCACAGTAATCCATGCAGATTAGATGATATGAGCTCCACCAGGTCGAGGGCTACGTGAGTTAGTCTTCTCATGTGTAAGTTTACACACTCAGGAGCACGAGTAGGATACCAACGTTTTTTTTCTGAAATTACTTAAAACCATATTTCTTGTATAAACTCTCGTACAAATGATTTATGGATAAATCTGTTCATATTCAGCTTGATAAATGAGGCTGGTGTCAGTACAATTCATCATCCTCAGCGTGGACGTTTGCCTTAAGTATAAGATTATGTTAATATCCTGTTTAATTTTAGATTCAACAGTTCACCGTCAGGGCTGCACTTCTGTGGGACACAAATAATCATTAAATATGTCAGATTTCAGATAAATTAATGAACACGGTCACACTGCGTGTGTGCGAGTGTGTGTGCGCGCACCAGAGTGTGTGCGTGGTCTCTCTAACGGTTTTCTTTCACCATTGCAGCCCTAAAGAAGGGAAGGAGGGGCTTCAGGCCAAAACCAGGAAGCGTCTGGGTGACATCGTCCGTGTGTGTTTTTTCCAAGCAGGACGCAGCATCGCTCACAAATGCGCCCGCTTTCTCGCGCTTTGTATAAGGTCAGTGTTTTATAATCATACATCGCTTGCTTTAATGTCGTGCAACAAGAGTTACGAATCGAATGCAGATTTTTTTAGGTCATCTCTGGCACCGAATTCTGCACTCGTTATTAGAAATCTTTGACAAAAAAGGGGTTAATGTAACATATTTAACACCACTTTTCATTCATATCTATCCCTAATCAGGAGAAGATAACAAAGGACTCTCTTAAAATGTTGTAGTTATATTAGCCTTTGGATAGAGAGTTTTATACATTTTTATGTAATATATAAAATGTTTTTTAAAGCACATTGTATTGTCTTGATTAAACTCTAAACAAAGGTTTTTTTTTAACATCATCTGAAGGCTAGATTTGTGTTTAAATTTAATTATTATATATTATTTTGTGAACAGCATAAATTAAATATATTTCCTTTTTTTTATTTAAAAAAAGCAAAATAAAATGTAAATATATTTCTAAGAAGATCATAAAAATAGTCCTTTTTTTGTGTAATATTGTAACATTTATCTGTAGTATAAAGCTAAAATTCAGCTTCCAGTAAACACAAATTAGCTGATTACCTAACAAGAGATATGGTAATATCCTTCTAATATTTTTTTTAATAGCTGCAAACTGACAGGAAGAAGCTTAATCATTAAAATTGTAAAATGTTAGTAATGTGCACAGATTTGTTGTTTTTTCTCTCTTTTTCGTCATTAAATTTTAATGTCAAAACTTCTGTTGAATGTTCTGTTTTGCAGTAATGGTAAAGGGGAGGTGAATCAGCAGGGCTTCGGTCAGGCGCTGTTAAAGGCCCTGCTGGATAACATGCCTTATTTACCTGCTGCAGCTACGGGAGGTACTGACTTTATTCCATTCTGTAGTTAATCATTAATATTGCGTGTGTACTGCTACTGTCAGGTTAAACTGGGGTCAGCTCTCCACCCCTCTCCACCCCTCTCCACCCCTCGCTACCCCTCTCCACCCCTCTCCACCCCTCTCCACCGAGTTACAGCTTTACTGCTGAAGCTCAAGACTCCTTCCATAAATGTTACATAAACATTACAGAATACTCTCTCTGTGTGTGTGTGTGTGTGTGTGTGTGTGTGTGTGTGTGTAGGTTCTGTGTACTGGTACTTTGTGCTGTTAAACTATGTGAAAGATGAAGACTTGGCGAGTTGCAGTACGGCCTGCGCGTCTCTCCTAACAGCGGCGTCACGGCAGCTTCAGGAGCGTCTTACTCCGTTAGAGGCTCTGTTACAGACCAGGTCAGAGAACTCTCTCACACTCTCACTCACACTCTCTCACACTCACTCTCTCTCACTCACTCACTCACTCACTCACTCACACTCACTAACTCTCACACTCACTCACTCACACTCACACACTCACTCACTCACTCACACTCACTCACACTCACTCACTCACTCTCTCACTCACTCACTCACTCACACTCACTCGCGCACACACACACACTCACTCGCTCACGCTCACTCACTCACACTCTCACGCTCACTCACTCACACGCTCGCACTCACTCACTCACTCACTCACTCACTCACTCACTCACTCACTCACTCACTCACTCACACGCTCGCACTCACTCACTCACACACACTCACTCACTCACTCACTCACTCACTCACTCGCACCACATCACACTCACGCTAGCAGGTGACCAGGCTTATGTGTTGCTTTGTAGTATGTGTGGGCGCGTAGTGACTGCTGCTTGTAGGTGTGGCAAACAGATGATGAACGATCACTTGTGCCTCTCTCTCTCTGTGTGTGTGTGTGTGTGTGTGTGTGTGTGTTGCACACAGGTACGGCCTGTACGGCTCCCCGTTCGACCCAGTTCTCTTTGATCTGGAGGTGAGCGGATCTTACTGTAAGAACTCGTACAGCAGCAGCATTGGAGTTCAGTCAGACGAGATCGACCTGTCTGACATTCTCTCAGGTACTCTCTCTCTCTTTCAGGTTCTCTCTCCCTCTCGCTCTCTCTCTCACTCACTCACACACACACACACACACACACACACACACACCCACCCACACCCCCACACCCACACCCCCACACCCACCCACACACACACACACACCCACACACACTCACACACACACACACACACACACACACACACACACACGCACAAGGCCGTGACTCTGAAAAATCATGGTTATGATTGACAGCTTGGCACAAGGGGCGGGCTTTAGCGCAATACATCACCAAAATCGACTTTTCTGAGCATCAGGGGATTTTTCCACAGACTTTAAGTAAAAGCATCATTAAACCCATTCTTTAGAGGTTTGATTTGAAATGCGACGCTGTCAGAAAACCTTTAACTCATAGAAATATCGCATAATATATAAACATACACTAGCAGTCAAAGGTTTGGACACGCCTTCTGTTTCATGGGGTTTTCTTTATTTTTTTCGTTTTCTACATTGTAAAGCAATACTGAATACCTCAAACTACGAAGCGACACATGTACTGAATTATGTAGGAAACAAAAAAAGTGTAAAAAAAAAACAAAATATGTTTCATATTTTAGATTCTTCAAAGTCGCCCCCATTGAGCTTGATGATATTGTGGGCATTAT
>JAQQZX010000005.1:6391693-6402321 GCA_030068355.1 Notoglanidium maculatum | reverse complement strand
AGAGAGAATAAAGAGAGGCTGCTGAGGGAACGACTGTTTATAGCTGCTATAACACAAGAGACAACAGGAACTCACTCATTTCGCAGACGTTCTTGTAATTGTGAGAGGAATAAAACACTCAGAGACATGCAGTAATAGGAAAATAATAAAATATTAGGAATATAAGAAAATAATAGGAAAATAACTTCAGATTGGTACAAGTAACTCAGAAACACCAAATCCTGCAGTGTGTTATTCTTGTGCTAAGCGTCACATATTTATGTTCTATATCTGTTTAAGAAAATGGACTGATTTTCTGATTATCTCCTGAACAACACCACTCACACCCTGGTGTTTAAAAAGCATAACCACACTGCCTGTGTTCTCTTGCAGATTGTGGTGTTAATTGTCATAAACAGTGTCGTGAGTTGTTGGTGTTAGCGTGCCGGAGACTTCCGCGCTCCACCTCGCTCTGCAGCGTCTCGCCCGGAGCTCACAGCTCATTACCCAGCAGCCCCACCCTGCCCGCCTCCAAAGGTACAGCCTTAACACACACTGTGTTCATGTAAGGTCAATTCAACACACACACACACACACACACACACACACACACATCCCGTTGCGTTCACCTTCCCTGCCTTCTGATTCAATCTGATTTCTTCTGCAGATGAAGACGAGGTGTTTGAGTTTCCCACCGTGTCGCCTTCAGCTTCGCATTTAGAGCCCAAATCCATCATGCTGATGACGGGTTCTGCTCAGAGGATCTCCGTTCGCTTCCAGAGAGCCACGACGAGTCAGGCCACTCAGACCGATCCTCTGTGGCCCGATAACGCCTGGAGCGAGTCCGGCTCCGGATCACACACTTTCCCTAAGATGAGGTGCAGGCCACATCGCAAAAACTCTAAAAACAAAGGCTTCGCTCGCTGGGAAAACGAGACGAGCGGCCACGAGAGGAGAGAATCGCACAAGCAACTGGAGGAGGAGGAACGAAACGGAGTCACGCCGCTGCATCGCCATTACGCCCAGGAGGCCAAGGTGCACAGCGTTCTGCTTCTGTAGAACTTCCGAGCTGAGATTCTTAAACTACCACTAAGTGTTTATTAATATCTCCATTAGTAAATATTAGATTAGATTAGATTATACAGGATTTAGTTGGAAATATTCCTGTGTAATTAAGTGCAATTTCTCACCCGTTAATCTCACCCCAACTCACATGACCAGAAAAACAAATAAAAACACTGTTTTCAATTTACTTTTTGCACCTTGCTAAGTCAAGTTCCTGACAGTGTCCCAGTTCACTTCCTGCAGTCGAGATGAATTTTGAGTCCACGTTAGGATTTGTTCTGTATTTTGTATTTGAGGAGTAAATAGAAACTCAACCAGTAAACATGAGGTTCATTTGCGTGATCTCGGGCGGGTCCAGTTCTTACTATCAGTGGATGTTGATCTCTGGCACTGTGGCGCTCAAGGTCCCAAAACATCCAGCCCTCAAATCCTCCATCGCCGTGGAAACCAGAGGGTATTTAAGGGTTCCAGTGTCTCCGTCACTGGCAGGGAGATTATCTCGATCAGAGCCGCAGGAACGACCACGGCAGGAGCGGTTAATATTGAACGGCTCTGACAAGCTGCTGCAGCTTAAACACAGGTTATTTCAGGAGCAGACGAACTGAACATCTGATCGCTTCATAACGGGTTAACGAGGTCACACTCCGTCTCCTACATCGCCAGTATATCACTGCATGAATAGTACTAGCTTTAATGATCACATTAATCACCGGTTTAATTTAACAAAGTGGCTTCAACACTCATTATTCAGCAGCACAGAGAATAGCACCTGATCCAGCACACAGCCTTATTTTACAGCTTATTTATTAAGTCTCACTCTGACGGGTAATAAAGCAATAAGACACTAAATGGTTATGTGTGCGGGGAATATAACATGCTTTTAATTCACTATGTTGTTTTGTTGAATTAATAAAATAAAGACAGTGTTGGTGTTAATGTCAGAACGAGCGCTCATCTGCTATGCTTGCCGAGAAACTTTAACTCCATTCATCATCTTATCTATAAATTATTCCCTCCTCCAGATAAACCATGTCTCAGCCAGAAGCCTGTCAATCAGGCATGCTCATTAGAATATTATGTCACGCCCACTAGGACAGTCTCAGATCGGTGTGAAGTTGTATGAAGTTTGTACTTCTTGTGTTTGTAAATCAAACACAAGTTTGCAGCTTGTTTATTAGACACTCACGTTTGGGCTCAAATTATCCCTTTTAAATGTTACACTTAATTTACGATGATTTTGATCATGTGATCTGTGTCTTTTTTTTATTTCAGATCAGCTGACTTGGTGGTTCAGAGGGCCAGATCAGGACGCGGAGGAGATCTCCAGCTCCATGGCCCAGAATGCTCCTCTCTCTGGGGGATGTGTTAGGGTGCTTCAGGCCCCCCGAGTGACCCCAACATGATGGAGGAGGCAACTAGAGAGACGCCACGGCTGCTGCACCGGGGCGCAGACGTTAATGAGCGATAATCTGACTGAAATAAGACTTTGCCAATGCTGCAGAGGATATCGAATACAATTTTAAAATACGGTGATATTTCTCTAAATAGTATTTCATCATCATCATCATCATATTTTACTTTATGTGTAAAGCCTGAACAGATGACTGAAAGCAGAAATGTGGAACTCATGGCGGAGCGTTCAGAGGATGGTTCATGTTGGACCACGCTACATGTCGCTGGTGTTTTGGGGGGAAAAAAGTGTTTCAGTATGTTTGCTTTTAATTCAAATTCAGGGGTGGACAAATCATATGTTTATTAGTGATCCAGGCAGGCGAGTGAAAGCATCAAAGTGCAGCCCAGTGTAAGGTTAAAAAATGTTTCAAGGTGCACTCTGTAGGATTTAGGGAACTCTGTTAGCAGAAATGGAATATAATATTCATCAGTACATCCTCATTAGTGGATAATTATCTGTAACTCTGAATCGTTGTGTTTGCGCAAGTTTAGAACGAGCCCTTTATACCTACACAGGGAGCGGGTCCACCTCTACGGAGCCGCCATGTTGCGCCGCTACTGTAGCCCAGAACGGACAAACCTCTAGAGAGTAACTTCAGCATTTCACGATTTTACAAGCGGCAGCGTGACTCCGGAAGGAAGCACCGGAAGGACGACAAAGAAGAAGAGAGAAGAGGAATCAGTGTCTGCTGGAGCTGGAGAACAAGTTTGAGAAACAATTTTTTAAAATGGAGAATCATATTTATTATTTGGCACAGAAAAAGCAAGAAGTGTGAATGTAAGTACTTGGAAGTATGCTAAGGGCTCCTGACGGCCACCGTACGCTCTAATACACGCCTGGAGAGGGAGGGGTAAGAGAGGGGGGGTCAGGGGGCAGAATCACACAGAGTGGAGCTTTAAGCTACAGACCAAGGAAAATGAAGGTGTTCTTAACATCCCAGTCACAAAGTGACTCTGGAAAGAAAGGAAGTAGAACAGAGTGAAGCGTGGTTCTATGACTGAGTGGATCACTCGAGTTGATAAGAATGAGATGCCAGAGGACGAGCGCGAGAGTCACAAGGTGATGACTTTGCTATTAGTCACCGAGAAGGAAGTGACCAAAAGGGAAAACTCAAGTGGGTTTGAAGGAAAGCTGCATTTCTGCATTCTGATTGGTCAGAAGGTTTTTTTAATTAAAAAAACAAAGTGCTGTACAGAAGTATCTTAAACATCTAAGTATATTAATAATTACAAAAGCTAAAATAAAACCAATGCAGTGAAGCCTTAAATAGATAAAGAGAGAGAGAAATAATAAACAAATTAATAAAATAGAAGAGATCAGAAGAGGCCCGAGGAATCAGCGAGATGGATTACAAGGAGGAAAACCGAACTTCCTGTAGTAGTTTTGTGTAAGGAGACAGTGATTATCTAACGTTTATGGACGGAGTCTCCAGTGTTAGCGGTAAAGCTGTAACTAAGTTTTCCGGTATCTTCAGGACAAAGATGTGACAGATGTGTACTCTGCTTGTCCTGAGTGTCTGGCCTACTGATTTGTCCACTCCTGTTATTAAAGTTTAAAATTTTTTTTAGTAAGGCCATGTTTTGTGTCTAACGTTAGCATCTGTAGTTTTACACTGAAGCTACGTGGCTAGCAAAAAACCATGTGCTAATCCTGAAAACCAGTTATCTCAAATCCTTTGCTATGTGTGTGTGTGTGTGTGTGTGTGTGTGTGTGTGTGTGTGTGTGTGTGTGTAGATCTTACTTGAGAGAAAACTTAAGGGATGTAAGTGTAAACATTGTTTTTTTATTGTGTCATATTCAAAGCTAAAAACACTACATGAGGTTTTAATGAATGAGAAATACAGTTTAACGTGTGATGAAGGTTTTTGAAGTTCATTATAGTTAATGCTAGTTAATGCTAGTTCTGACTAGTTAATGCTAGTTCTGACTAGTTAATACTAGTTAATGTTAGTTAATGCGAGTTCTGGCTAGTTAATGCTAGTTCTTGCTAGGGTTCAGGAGGTTGTAATGATATGCTATAATACTTATATTGTTCATGTAATATAATTATTTCAGTGATTATTTTGGAGCGAGAGAGAGAGAGAGAGAGAGAGAGAGAGAGCGTTTGTGTTCGGTCTGATATTAGCACGTTTAAGACGTCACCATGTGGGATTAAAAGTGGATAACACTAATGATGTTTGAGCAGGATCTCATTACAGACTCGAGAGGAAGGTACGCCGCTCAGATAATAAACAACAGGTTATTAATCAGGAGCAGGAGATGAACAGATCTATAGATATACTTTTACACAATAAAAAATATATTAACAGTTTAATATATGTAGTTTCTTTATTGAAATAAGTACAGTACATTATCACTGAAGTGTCAAAGCTGTTTTATTTAAATTCATTATTTCTTAAATACTTTAATCTTTGTTTAATCTGAAATAAAAGTGCATGGTATTTTTGGTATGGCATATGAACCTTATTATTTTTATTATTTTTGTGAAGTTAGTAACTCTCAACAGCCAGAGCTGAAAAGATATAAAATGTAAACATTTATTCAAAAAAATATAAAGAAATATAAAAGAAATATATTACAAATATATTTCACATATGTTTAATGAGAAATATTCCGGAAAATTAGCAAAATAATTTGAAGACTATCATAACAAAAAAAAAACAGTTAACCGATTATAAGCAGAAAAAAGTATGCAAACTAAACATTTCCCCCAAACAGTTTTCCTTGTTTTTGTTGCTGTGAAATCTCCATGCCTTTCCTTAAAAACATCAACAAGAAATAAAGATGTAACTCAATGTGGGATAATAAAATCCATTAATAATCAATAATTTGTTTTAGCCAAGTTTTAACTACCAGTTATACTATAAGTTTTAGCCACCAGAACATGTTCAGAAGCAGCCTGTGGAACCGTGAGAGATTCCCTCACTGGCTGTTTTGATGATTTATATCATCATCTTCATCTTCAATCAGTTAGAACCTGGTGCACTGTGAACGGGAGGCGGAGTCTTTCCGGAAGATGCCACGCCCATCAGGATGCTTCATCAGAGGATAAATGTATACTCAGAAGAAGTTTGGATTGAATTTGATGTGTTGCGTCACTCTAAAGGGACGAGTGGAGTTAAACCGTTTGAGATCACTAATAACATAGACACAGATTTCATAGAGCAAGTAATCAGATTTTAATTTACTGCATTTATAACAAGTCTGCTGTTCAGTTTCTATAATGAAAGCAGAATACGGTGTGTGTGTGTGTGTGTGTGTGCGCGCGAGAGTGAGGGAGAGAGCGAGAGAGAGAATGAAGCTGCTCTTATCGTTGTTCATCATGTTCACTGTTTCAGGACAGATGTTTTTCTGGTCACTGTTGCTAAGCATTGAATGATGGAGTTAATCAGTCGTCATGGCAACTATGAGACTTTCAAAGTCCGTCCGCCCTCACATCACCTGCATATTCAGGTGGACTCACAAACCAAACACACACACACACACACACACACTTATAACATTTTATCTTAAACTGTAAATATATTTATGAATGTACTTTTTGTGTGTGTGTGTGTGTGTGTGTGTGTGTGTGTATACACTCACCATCCACTTTATTAGGAACACCTGTACACATACTCATTTATGCAGTTATCTAATCAGTCAATCAAGTAGCAGCAGCACAAGGCATGAAATCATGCAGATACAGGTCAAGAGAAAAACAACAAACACCAGGTGAGTGATGGTTCTGTGGGAGGAAACTCCTGGTTGATGAGAGAGGTCAGAGGAGAACGGCCAGGAAGGCTATAGTATAATCAAATAATCACTCTGTACGACCGTGGTAAAGAGAAAAGCATCTCAGCATGCACAAAATGTTGATCCTTGAGGTGGAAGGGCTTCAGCAGCAGAAGACCAGGTCGGGTTCCTCTCCTGTCCGCCGAGGACAGGAATGTGGGGCTGTAAAGGGCACAGACTCATTGAAACTTGACTACTCGTCTTGATGAAACACGTAGGCATGTTTTTATTTATTACTGTGACTGGATAGCCAAGAGATATTAAAGGCATTTTAACTTTATTATCCTCCCGAGTGCTTCAGATGTCTTCAACAGCACTCAGCTCGCAGGATTCCCAAACTGAAGCGCACCAGAGGAACTCCCTTTTTTAATTAACTTTTTTTTTTATTTTTACACTCGAGCAGCACTCTGTGCAAAGGATTTTTGACTGAAGTTATTAACTGATCAGTAGCAAAGACTTGAGTGCAAATTGTTCTTAGCAGTTGCAGTTCTAATTTTAAGGCTGTCTGAGGAAGAACATCCACAGCACCTTTACGGGTTTTATGTGGTACTTTGTGCTACTATTTACTGGTCAATATCAGTGAAAGTTCACATGCAGCACGAGTGTGAATGGAAACATACCTATTTGATGTACTGAACTGTACTATACTGTACTATACTCTAGCTAGTTTATCTGTTTATTCTATAGTGCATTATATTATACCTGTTATACTATTGTCAAATACATTTATATCTTTACTTTTTTTTGACACTGCTATACTACACAACTCTGTACTGGTATGCTATATTATACAATGCTATACTATGCAGCAGAGCTGCGCTATACTATGTTATACTACGCAACTATGCTATACTATACTATGCTATGCTATACTATACTATACTATGCTAAACTATACAACTGTACTACACTATGCAATTGCTTATTTTTATCTAGCTATACAATAATTGATTACATTATACCTTTATTTATATACATTATAAATATAGTTTACATACTCTCCCATACCACACTAACCTGCTATACTTTACTATACCCATTTTGTGTTTGCTGTTTTGCCTTTGTGTTTTGGGGGTTTTCAGGAAAAATCTGAAGGTTCTCTGATTTTCACCAAATTCACAGTCTGTGTTAGGATGGCCAATACGAACACAGGAGTGCACTTAGTTCTGTGCCATCACACTCCAGAGCTGAGATCTGAGCCTCATTCCCAATATATTGCACTCAATAAAATATACACTATATGGACAAAAGTTTGTGGATACCTGACCGTGGCACCATTAAATGGTCCCAAACTGTGGCCATGAAGTTGGAAGCACACAGTTGTTTAGGATATCATTGTATGCTGTAACGTTACAATTTCCCTTCAGAGGCCCAAACATGCCCCAGCAATGCCCCTGGAAATATACCCAGTTTATCTACTATAATGTTCTATACTATACTATAGCTATATTATTTACTATGGTATGCTATAGCATACTATACAACACTACTCCACATTATACTACCACTATACTAGTAAAATGCTTGTAGCATACTGCACTGCATTATACTATGCTATACTACACTATACTGTACTGTTCTGTACACTGCTATAGCTATTTTGTCTACTATATTACAGTATTTTATATTATACCTATTTTATGTACTATAACCATTGTTATGCCCGAGTTGAGGGTTGGGGCCGTTTACAGAATCAATGAAAATGTGAAATGAATAAATTCCCGCAAGAGTTTCTTCTTTAATAAACAAAAATCCAAACTTAATGTCCAGAGTAAAGCTACCTTACCTAGACAAATAAAGAAAATAAATAAAAGGCAAATTTATTTTAAAAACGCTCACATTCAACAAAAAATGGCAGCCTGGCCCTGCACCCAGTGAGTTTTACAGCACACAAAATATTCACAAAAGTGACAATATCTATACAAAACAAAATCTATAATAAGCCACACAAAACCAAAGACTAAATCTGAAAATACACAAAGGACAGTTATGGCTCATACGAGAAGTGAAGCACAGAGAGGTAATCACAGAAACACACACAGAGTGCTATCACAGAGTGCTAGACTGCCGCTGACGCTCCCGCTGGCAGTGGCGTCCATGACATCGGAAGATGCACAGCACACCGGAAGATGGCAGGAGATGATGTGTGAGGACCAGGATACAACACAGAACATGGAAAACACACACACAACAAACAAACACAATGTGGAGCATAACAACCGTATTATACTCGACTACATTGTGCTGTACTGTACTCTATTATACCTATTTCATCTACTGTGTTATGCTGTACAGTGTAATACTATGCTACGCTATACTATACCCTACTATACTATACCATACCTTACCATCCATACCCTGTACTATACCAGCTTTGGAGGGTGATAAAACTAAGCAAAAGTAAATACACCAGAATGCAGTAAGGCTAAATGTTTCTTTGGGCAAAATGTAAATACTCTCAGATTTTCACCAAATTCACTGTGAATTTGTTTTTTTCTTTGATGTTAGGAAGCACAACACCAATAAAAGAGTGCACTTAGTTTTGTTTTTGTATTTATAGGTATGTATAACTGTAAACATAGATTTTAATAAACTAAAATATATGTATAGTTTATAATTTAGAACTTTTCAGACACCCTGTATGATGCAAACTCAATTTTCTTTTAATCTATTTTTATTTTCCTTATTTAGTTGAAATTGAAGTTGAAACTAAGATTCCAAACGCTTGCGGCAAGGCATCCAGTCTATCACGGCTTGCAAGCCCCTCCCACCACCCTGTGATGACAACAGTGAGTTTCTCAACACACTCAACTAATTCTTCACTCAGTTTGAGGAGACAAACATCCAAACACCAACAAAAACACCCTTCAGCACGGAAGATGATGTTCTATTTCTAGATTCAACGGATGACTGGAAAACCTTACGCAGGGTTAACACACGGAAAGCTACAGGTCCGGATAACATACCAGGATGTGTACTCAGAGAGTGTGCTGACCAACTGACACACGTCCTAACAGATATATACAACATCTCCCTAAAACAAGCTATTGTACCTCAATGTTTCAAGACTACAACCATCAAACCACTGCCAAAAAAGTCATCAGCTTCATCATCAACTCTGAATGACTTCCGCCCTGTAGCTCTCACTACAACTGTGAAGTGCTTTGAACAGCTGGTTAAGGACTATATAACATCTGTACTTCCTGCACCATTCGACCCATTCCAGTTTGCATACCGCCCAAATCGCTCAGTCGATGATGCCATATCGACAGCACTTCACCTAACCCTGGCTCACCTTGAAAATAAAAACAGTTATGTGTGCATGCTCTTCATCGATTTCAGCTCTGCTTTTAATACTGTTGTTCCACAGCAGTTGATAAAGAAACTGGGTCCACTAGGTATCAACACCTCATTGTGTAACTGGATATTAGACTTTCTCACAAACAGACCTCAGACAGTACGGGTTGGAAATAACATCTCTGAGACAACTACTGTAAACACCGGGGAAACACCTCAGGGCTGTGTTTTAAGCCCTCTGTTGTTCACCTTGATGACTCATGACTGCTGTGCCAAGTTCAACACAAACCACATCATCAAGTTCGCAGACGACACAACAGTTGTGGGTCTCGTCAGTAACGACGACGACTCGGCCTACAGAGAAGAGGTGAACCAACTCGCTGTCTGGTGTGACACCAATAACCTGTCCCTGAATGTCAACAAGACGAAGGAGATCACTGTTGACTTCAGGAGGAAGCGCAATGCACACACTCCACTCACATGAATGAAAACATCCATTAGTTTCATGGATGAAACTAAGTGCACTCCTGTATTAGACTTGATGCTCCTAAGCTATAGTGTGAATTTACTGAAGATTTGAGAAAGTCAAATTTTTCACCCAAAAATGCTAAGGGGTTATCCTTTCTGTGTTTTGGACAAAAAATTGGACGTTCTCTGATTTTCACCAGCTTCACACTGTGTGTTAGGATGGTGAATTATAAAACAGGAGTGCAATTAGTTTCATCCTATCACACTCCAGAGCTGAAATCCGAGCCTCTCACTTTTATTACATTATAATACTGTCAAGAAAATATCCAGGTTTGGGATGCACTAGTTTTAACATTAACTGGTCAAAATCTAGATAATACATACATACATAATTCTATACTATACTATAGTTTATCTACATGAGACGCTCTTCTATACATATTTTATCTACTGTGCCATACTGCACTACACTGTACTATAGTATTGGTGTCATATACCTAAATAAATGAATAAAATAATTAAAATAAATCTGGATTATACTGAATGCACAGCCAGCACCTTTGATCTAAAGCTAGGACTATTAAATGTTAGG
>JAQQZX010000005.1:6186443-6202492 GCA_030068355.1 Notoglanidium maculatum | reverse complement strand
CTCACACACACAGACTCACACACACAGACTCACACACACAGACTCACACACACAGGCAGTGCAATGAACTTTTTGTTCTTTCTCAGTGTTTAAGATCTCTCTGTGTGTATGTGTGTGTGTGTGTGTGTGTGTGTGTGTGTGTGTGTGTGTGTGTGTGTGTGTACAGTTTGACCCGTCTGATCGGGTCGTTTTTTTGCTCCAGGTAGCCACCAGTTAGCACGTTTGCTAATGGAGGGTCATTTAAATTTTTTTTATTAACACTAGCATTTTTGTCTTAATTATGGAAATTAGATTTATGAAATATGAAATAATAAATATAGGAAACATAGAATACAGAATACATAATAAAATAAACACATTATTTAATAGTAAATCAAATGTATTTATATAAGAAAAGTAACCATTCAATATAAAATTTATATTAAATATTATTTTATTATATTATATATCATTCGTTTATAATAAATTATTTAAAGAATTAATAGGAATAGAAATAAGAATATATAAACATGTAAAGAAATTATAAATAAAAATGTAAATAAGTGAAAGAAAGTTTATATAAGAATGTGTAATAAAGTTCATAGTTTCAATTCAGAACATAAACTTATTTTTTAAATATATATTTAAAAATGCATTTGAATTGAATAAAATATTCATATAATTGAAAAAATGTATATAAAATACTTGTTTAAGAAATGCTCATTTTTATGGGCATTTTATTTCATTTTATTTCATTTAATAAATTAAACACAATGTGATTATATCAAAAGCGTAACAAATAATATATATTTAATAAATCTTTTGTACTTTTTTTGTGCATATTTATCTCAAATGCTGATTGAAAAATGGCAACGTTTTTAAAGGAAAATAATATTTTTATTTGCTAATTCGACATTTTCTCGGTAAAAGTGCCCTAAAAATGAAAAAAGAATAGAATTAAACGTGGCTGTAATAAGAGTGCGTAAACGTGATGGAGGTGACGGAGGTCAGTGGCTAAGTAGCGACAAAAACATCCTGTCAGAAATGTCGCTGTTTAATAGAAAACAAATTGCTCTGCACTTTTGGAGCACTGATAGGGAGTCATTTGTGTCGTCGTTCCTTTGTTAGGATCAGGTTCAGGAGTTCTTTTCACTCAGATTCCCTCCTCCTTCCCTCCGTCTTTCCCTCCATTTTTCCCTCCGTTTTTCCCTCCGCAGTTTAAATAATTCAGCTTTTTTTGGCTACATTCGGAGAGATTAGAGGACGGAAGGAGGCTGATGAATGGCACCGTTGTTCAGGATTGCAAAGCGTTACGGAGAAACAGAGACTCTCTCAAAGCCTACACACACACACACACAGACACACACACACACACACACACACACACACACACACACACACCTGTCCACGTAGACATGTGCACTCAGTTTCATTAACAATAAATCTTAACCCCGGTGTAGTGTGCGCTACTTAGCGACGTTCCGTCCCGCCGCTTCTCTCAGAGTCTCTTCAGAGTTTTAGAGTTTACGCAGTAACACTGAGGACAGAAATGTAAAAGGTAAACAAAAGTGTAACCTCAAACTCTGAGAATTTAAGTGGGAGGAGTCAAAATCCTGAAAAATTGCATTAAAGTTCAGCACTTTAAAAAAAGGTCAAAATTATTTTAACTGAAATGAGAGATCAAGAAATCAGGACTTGTTTTTGTTTCATCGAATACGTTTGTCTATATTTCGAACAACTCGAACAATGCGTATGTTGGGGGCGGGGTCAGGGGCGGGGTTATCATCAGGTAACAACATGACATCAGTTTCTACTTTGTTATCAAAAGCACCTGTAACTTATAACTGAGTTCTTAACTTTCAGGACAGAAATATAAAAGTGAAAGGTTTCAAAACAAGTAAAAGTGGGAGGAGTCAAAGTCGTCCTTGAGTTATAGTTACAATTTTTAACGGAAATTGGAGATCTGGAAATCGGGATGCGTTTGTATCGCATCACAATAAAAAGTTGGGGGTGGAGTTAGGGGCGGGGTTATCATCAGCACAGCAGTTCTTACAGAAAGAGGTAAGGTTCTACTTTTTATTAAAAGAACTTTAGTAGTTCTAATTCAACAGTTTAATAGTTTAAAAGTTCTAGTAGTTGTTTCTTTTCTTTAGAGTTTTTAATGTTAAGAAAAGAAAGAAATTTCAAAATTGAAATAATAGTGGAAGGTTTCAAAATGTCAAAGTCTGTGATTTAAAAGTGGGCGGAGTCAAAGTCAAATAACATTCAGTGCAGTGTTTTTCTACAGCTTTAAATCTGATTCAGCTAGCTGATTAATCTCTGCACAGACGTTATTGCACATTTACATTCATGCAGAAACATCAAAGGAGGAAATTATGAATAATGTCCGCTACTTCAACCAGAGATGAAGGACTTTGTCAACTTAGCTATCAACTGGCCAGCGCTCGCACGTTAGCGTGAGTCGTTCTCACAGTTTTATAAAGTGCACAAGCTGTAAAATTAGATTTCTTTTCATACATAAGGATTTTGTTCTCCTGTCTGGTACGATTTCTTTTTAAATCATTTCTCCTGATCTCAGTGATGATTAACAGGAAACAGCGCGCTCTTCCAGCTAACATTTTATATGCAGCAATGTTCAGATTCTTGTTTTGAAATAAATATTTCAAATAAAGTCTTTTGTTCAAATGTTTTCTGTAACAATCGCAAATGTTGTTTCTGGAACATTTCATCGTAGCAGAAGGAACACAAATGCTAGCATGAGGTTAGCTTGTTTCTTCATTTTACGTAACATTTTAAAATATATTTTTAGAAACGTTTCTCAATTTTATAAAGTTTAAACATGCTGATGATGTTAGTTTAGATCTAAACGTATAGCTTTGCGTAACGCCGTTATTACGTGGTCTGTTTTCAGAGAGATCTCTGTTAGCTGAGTGAAGAGCCACTGTTCTCTCTGTGCAAAGGTTTGCAGTTAAACGTGTATTTTAACTTGTTTCATTCAAAAGAAAAAAGAAAAAGAAATGATTTGTATAAGCAGAAACATTACATTGAAAATAAAATGCATAATCAAATAAAAACATTATTATGCAACTGCGTTTTTTTGGTACATTTTATACAATTTTATACAACTTTGGCACAAATCGCATTTTTATATTTTTCTAAACGCGTGACAATATTCACTGCTAAAAGCATTATAAAAATAAAGAACTGAATATCTGAGTTTTAATTATATTAATCATATTTATATTTCACATTACATTTCTTAACAGTTCTTTAATAATTTATATGTTTATTAGTAACATCAGCGATCTTCACATTTATTTAAAATAATATTAATAATCATATTTTTTTTTGTCCAGAACAAAATACTCTGGTTGTTCCGTGTTTAATAAAATGGCCGATTTCGACTTGAACAAAACGGGTTAAAACGTCTCGTCTGTTTTTTCTCTCTCTTTTTTTATCCCCTTCTTTTCCTCGAGAGCTTTTTAACACGGAGCCCCGTAAACCTGAGAGAGCAGAACCGCACCTGTTCCTCTATACAGGTAATTGTAAGAACGTCGGGGGGCGACCTTGAGGGTAATGGATTCAAAACACACACACACACACACACACACACACACATATGCGCATACTCACTCGGCTCAATGTGCCACTGAAGAGGTCTGTTTTGTTGGCTGCACCTGCTGTGGGGTGATCCGTCTCCCCCAGTTCATGCAGGGGTCACGGGAGCTTAATGACACACACACACACACACACACACACACACACACACACACACACACACACACGCACTCAGCCTCCATACAGATGGTTTTCTCCTTTCATTTTCTCTCAATTGGCAGAAATTGAACGGCTAATCGAGGTTCAGGTAGGGCGCTAATGTGAAAGCTGAACAACCTGAAATACAAAAATCTGTCAGATTAATTAGATAAAATGCTTTAGATAAAGTTTATTCATTGAGAGTTTTAGAAATAAACACTTACAGTCACATAGTATGCTTTACTTGTATCTGTCAGTTTGTTAAATACAGAATAAACACTGTGTGTGTCATGCTGTTAGAGGAAAATAATCAACGCCACAGTAGCGTGAGAGCTACATTTAGTGTTAAACACGTGAGTTCCTGGTGTCGCTTACGTTATAGCAGCTATAAACAGTCGCTCCCTCATCAGCCTCTCTTTATTCTCTCTCTCCAAGTTACAGAGCCCTGTCGAGACACCAAAAAATATTAAAGATTATTTAATGATTTGAATGAACGAGGGAACAAATTATAAAAACATAGTCACGATTTAATTAAACAAGGGTGCAAACAAACCAGGGGACGAATGCTAACAAAACATGGTCATAACGTAACTAAAACGAGAAACGAATTAGTAAAAGGTTGATATGTTTTTTCTTTGTCGTGTCGTGAGCGCGGCTCCTTTCAAGATTGTTATGTTCCTGAGGAACCGCAAAAAGAAGCGCTAACGTCCAGTCCCAGCTTTCCCGCTGCGCTACACTGCGCTGCCACTCGAGACGCCTTCATGCAGGATACAGGAAAATGAACTGCACATTTTTCCATCTGTTTACTTTTATCTGTTACTATAGGTAGGATAACGTTGTGGGGTGAGCGCATTAATTATAAATAAAGCTGCGATGTGCGGCTGCGCTACTGTCAGAGTCGCTGTTATAGAAAACTGACCAATCAGAGCGCAGAACTCAGCAGCGCTGTGATGTAATCTGTTAGAAACACTGCACTTTATAAACACAGCTATAATGCTGTTGTTAAATATTATAACAACGTGGATAATGCCTTATTAATGTCTTATTACATGTTAGGTCATTATACTTATATGGCCTTATAATTTTTTTAAATTAAATATAATGTCATCAATAGAATCATGAATACAGCTCGGTATATTTAAATAAAATGGAAGTTGCTATTTGTTATTTAGAGTTATTGCTAAACACTCGTTTACAAACGGAGCCTATAATGTGTTTTTATGCTGTTATTATTCTCTATTAGGATGTCTAAATGTATTGTTTTTGCAGTGTGTGTGTGTGTGTGTGTGTGTGTGTGTGTGTGTGTGCATTTTGATAATGATTTATTTACTGACTCTCTGCAGGATCGAGAGGATTTATCTTATTAAAAAGCCGTTTATTGAGACGTACTTCACTTCATTTGCTTCATGAGTGATGGCAGACGAAAAAGAAAAGTGACCCATCTCTCTCCCTTTGTCTCTCTCTCTCTCTCTCTCTCTCTCTCTCTCTCTGTGCCCCTTTTTTCCGTCTGTCTGTTCATCCTTTTATGATGAAATGATGTGAACCCCATCTGCGAGGGTGGAGAGGCGTGAAATGTTGAGTAATTACAGATAATCATCAGAAACACGACCCAAAATACTGTAATTACATGATAAATGTGTGTGTGTGTGTGTGTGTGTGTGTGTGTGTGATGACCTGCAGAGGAGAGAGAGACAGATAAAGAGACAGACAGAGAGGTATAACACTTTCATTGTGTCAGACACTGAGGGGAAATGATGTCGTCCCAGTAGAGGTCAAAGGTCATAAATGTGTGTGTGTGTGTGTGTGTGTGTGTGTGTGTGCGTGTGTGTGTATTTTTCTGCATGCATGACCTTGGACTGCTCTTAATTTCATTTCCAGTGTTTTTAACTTAAACGCTGATTCTGTGGCGCAAATGTTTTGGCACCCTCACCAACCTTAAGGCGATGAGACCAACAAGCCTTTTACAGTTTTACATTTTTATTGACGTTAATGATGTTACTTTATTATATAAAAATATGTCCAAATGTGATATAAATGTGGACTTTTTATTTACTTTTAAAAAAATAATTTTATTCTGAAGATACCATACAATTAGACATGACTAAATTTTCTGCGTCCAGGAGGGAAAATTTTTTCAGGTGTCCTGCCATTTTGAGGTTGTGTCTTTGTGTGTGTGTGTGTGTGTGTGTGTGTGTGTGTGTGTGTGTGTCTTTGTGTGTGTTTCTTAACTGTTGTTAATCCTACATAAATAAACAGAAATCTGTTTGTCTCCCACTCCAACTCTATAAAAGGTTAATATTTACCAGATTACCTGACAATGCCGTGATGCACAAACCTAAATTAATTTAAATAACTCTGACTGAGATGTAAAAGTATTTGAGTTGTATTATTTGGAAAACACAATTTACAGACACTGTAGGAAGCATCAGGAAGTGAGGGGTGGGTGTACAAACTTTTGCACTCTCCGTATCAGTCCATATCAGTTCATCAGCATTAAGTGCCAGCATTCGTGTTTGTAAATCTGTGACCAAATGCACTAAATGTACAGTATGAGCAATACAATATCACTTAACCTTCTGTTCTGTTCCGTCTCAGGAGAAGATTTCTTCCAGGGTTCCTCTATATGTTCCAGAGACGCAACCGAATACGAATACATTATACAGATCCAACAGATAATGCCTTCTAAACAAATGCTTTTAGAAAGCTTGCCAGAAAGCTTTGTGCATTCATGTGTGTGTGTGTGTGTGTGTGTGTGTGTGTGTGTGTGTGTGTGTGTGTGTGTGTATGTGAGTGTGTGTGTGTATCAGGACATTAAATCTTACAGAAAGAAAAGAAATCATTTCAAATGAGCATGAATCTCGCAGGCCGGGTTGCCAGATTTCAGCAGAATTTTCACACCAAATATTGGGGCTGTGTTCAGGACGACTACTGTGGAGTTTGAGACCAGGACCAGCTGAGACTGGGATTTAAGAAAGTTGAGAACGAGACCATTTTAGCGAGACCAAATACCCAAAACTGAGAAAAGCCAATACAGAAAACATCTCAAGACCCGATACGAGACTCCAGGTCTCCTGCTTTATCCACTACACCTCAAAAGCCCGACGGGAAACTAACCCAAAAACCGTTCAGCCATTGGCAGAGAAGGGGCATGTCTCTTCTTTTTCTTAGTCTTTGTAAAGGAAACAATTTAACAGTGTGATTGAATTACAGGAGAGCACGTCTCTGCTGGGGGGCTCTCCAAAAAAGAACCATTTCATTCATTTTAATAACATTGTATGTTCTTGGCACGTGTTTTTGTCGTTCTTAACTGATTGTTCTTTATTATTGTAGCAGAAAGAAAATCTTACCTGAAATCATATGAGCATTATAACGAAATAATGAAGATTAACTTCAGAAATCTATTATTAAAATGTGTAAAATATACAGTACAAATCTAATTTTCTTAGAAAAAGATTGCTCAGTGTTCAGTACACGTGAAAAACCTCCAGATCGCAGCGGTTCAGCGCTTTAAACGTTTCACAACAAAACGAATCCAGTGTCGCAAAAGTTCACTGTGAGATGCAGCGGTTTGAACGAGTCAAAAACAGATCGTTCGTCTAATTTTGCTATAAATACATTCTTTAATCTTTGATGTCTCAGCCATCGGAAAATTATACTGTGAAGCCATAAATATGATTAAATATGACAGTTCCAACTTACACGTCACAGCTGAATTCCTCCAAACCTGATTTCTGCTAAGATGATGAAACTTTATTATAAAGCTCATTAACTGGAGGTTTACAATGTCCAGTTCTTTTGGACTCATTTCTGCTTCTAAACCTCATCACATTTTGGCTAAAGCTGTACAGTTTTGCACTGAGGCTAATGTGGCTAACAGCTAATAGAAACTAATTGCCTCCAATTTAGCATGAAATTGTGTAAATTTCCTAAATTTGTTTCCTCAGGAAACCGTCGCGTGATGATTTCAGGAAGTTTGTCAGCCTGTTGGTTGAGAGGAATTTATGAATGAGGGTGATGCGTGACCTTTGACCTTTTGAAGCGACAGGTGTGTGTGTGTGTGTGTGTGTGTATAGTTCTCCGTTACTGTTACAGATCTGCACTTCCTGTTTCAATACGATTGTTAATATAGTAACTTATATATATAATATAATAATAACTTACTTTAGAAATATATTAAATATAATATAGCAACATGTTTTAGTCTTAAATGCAGTTTAGCTAATTAATAATTGAGTTAATTTCCATCAGAAATGTCCACAGAATTTCCACAAAAACAACATTATATAAATATTTTTCTATTTTCTTTGCTTTTGTTAGTATTTGTTTATTATTGGTTAGTTCTTATTTATTGGCTATTTATTTATTTCGACTTTTATTTATTTATTTATCTCTTTCTCTCTATTACTTATCGTTGTTTGTGAAAAATAAGAATAAAAACAATATTAAATATCACCGCATAATCGACACACCTTATTTTGCTGTGCTAAACATTTACCAAATTTCTACACAAAATCCCAAATTAAACTTGTTTTACTTTTTCCTATTTTTAAAAAATTGAAGATTTTTTTTTTTAAAACTCCGAAATCATCATGACCCTATATCAAAACATGCTGGATTTTGTTAAAAAAAAACAAAAAAAACCCAACATTTTTAAATGATTCAGCAGAATTAAAGGTTTTAGTCCTGAGCGTTAATATTTTTTGTTTTATTTTCAGGTAACTTTGTAAAAAAAAAAAAAAAAAAAAAAAAAAAAAAAGGTATTTCTGCACATGAAATGTACTTTTTAAAAGATTTAGTATATTAACTTATAAATCACAACTCGTGACACAATTTTAAGTAAAAAAAAAATCGATGTTTCTAAATAATTTCTAATAGCAATGCACAAAAATGCAACTAAGAGCAGAAATAAAAGCCGGGCTGTAATAATCAGCACCCAGTTCATGTTAGCGTGTGAGCGTCTGGTGCAAGATAATAATTTTACTCCTTTATTTCAAGCGTCTTTGTGTTTCCACCTGCTCGGGGTCTTAATAATATTACTGAAGCTAAAGCTACATTTCCATAAACGCTGTAAACGGCCGTGAAGCGTCTTTATTCAGCAGCTGAGCGTGTGTCTGTGTGTTTTGTCTGCGTTGTTATCTTTAGCCTCTCGTGCTAACATCAAAGCCGAACCTCATCGCTTTCTCATTATTTTCCTAAACGGTGTGTTTTTATGATTTTTTTTGTCCGAGAGAGACGTTTGTCCCTCGATCCCAGGGCCACGGCGAAAATAACCGATCTCTACTGTTTAAATGCAAATAAGCAACAGCGAAGCAAACAGGCCCGGTGTCATGTCTTTATTTTTATTGCCCCATCGTAATTAACTCCTCTTCCTCAAAACTATCTTTATAACCGTGCACACAATGAGCTCCTAAAGCAGCGCTCTGATGATCTGATACGTATGCAAACCGGGACTTTTTCCCCCCTTTCTATATTAAACCACAATCCTAATTCAAGTGAAGACTCCTAATAAAGAAATAAGCAGCATTTGCCTGAGATTTGCCTAACCTCCGAGCAAAACAACAATGCGGCGAGTTATTTTTTTTCGGCGGTTATACAAATGACATTTCTATTGCACTTTCCCTGCTGAAAGAGGATATTAAACTTTATCAGTTTAATCTGTTTATTCATTACCTGAGTTCTGCACAAACAGCCAACGATCTCTCTGTTTCTGTGAGTGTGTGTGCGCGCGTGTGTGTGCGCATGTGTGTATCTGAGTGAGTGTGTGTCTGTGTCATCGCAAGGCCACAACTGCCAGAAAACAAACTTCAATCCCAATCACACGTTAAACTCTGCTGCGTGATTACTGAGTTTACGGATTAAACATGGACACCTGTGTGTGTCTGTGAGTGTGTGTATGCGTGTGTGTGTGTGTGCGTGTGTGTTTATGTGTGTGTGCATGTACATGAATGTGAGGGTGTGTTAGAGTGACCTGCGCTTCTTCGTGTCACCTAAAGGGGGCAGCAGTGACAGTGAGTTTCTATGGAACAGAGCTACAGGGCTGAACGATGAGATCAGGTAGACATCCTGAAACTTTCCTCAGATATTTTGATCTGTTTTTATTATTTTTATTATTTTACTCATTACATATGCAAAAAATAGTGCTAAATGGTGTTTAAAAAAGTTCAGTAATCTTTAAAAGTAAAAAATGTTTACAGATTTGACATTTTTCAGAGTTAAATATTTCAGTATATTCAATGTTAAATATCTGTTTATTTTAAAAAAAAAATTTTTAAATATAAAAAAAAATACAAGTAAAATTAGTTTTCTGGGCATTAAATAAAGTGTCATCAAACAGTGCTATTTATTTATTTATTTCCTTGCATAGTCATACAAGTACAGCACACAGTGAAATGTATCCTTTTGACTGTGCAAATATTATAAACATAAGTAAATTTTAATTAAAAAAATCTGGAATTTTCTGGCACAAATAAAAAAGAAGAAATTACGGATAAAAATAATGAAAGAAATTTTGGCCTTCTTTATAATTCTGTCCTCCACGTCGGAGCCTCTGTGGCTGGTTATATCTACTGTGGTTATGTGGTAGAAATGTTAGAAAATGTACATATAAAATTGAGCCTCATTTCTCACTCTATTTCTCCGTGTCGATGACTAACAATGAGTGAGAAAGTGAGATTTTTGGTTGTGAATGTGGAAAAGTGGAATGTGGCGAGAGCAAAAAGAAAAAAAAAAAGTTTCAGTGAAAATGTTAAGAAATGTTAAAATAAAGATGCCATGTAAACATCTTCGGCACAATTTGTATTGAAAAAAAAGGGTGCTAAGACTTTTACACAGCAGTGTATATATGACTAAACAAACTTTTCGGGTTATACATGACGTGAGGTGATTGTGACGTGGGCGGAGCTTAAAGCCTTCATGAATTTCGCTAGGTTTTAGATAATGAAGTGGACGGGAAATGAGAAACAAAAACAAAAACAAATAAACTTTTTAAACAAATTTGTATTGCTGCAGTTTGAGAGGAGATGTTTTACTGATTAAATATGATCTCTCAAATCCTCACAGAGATGCACAAGTTTGTTTTTCTTTAAAAAAAGTTTGTTATATTTTTAAATACTTTCATGATAAAGTGCTACAGGAGTGATCCAGTGGGCATAAAAAGTTTACACACCCCTGTTAAAACTGCAGATTTTTTTCTTTGATGTGAAAACTAAACCAAGATTAATCACCTCAGATCTTTTTCTACCTTTGATGTGACAGAGCTTACTGTAATCCACAGTAACCTGGCTGCATAAGTATGTGCACCCTTTTATAATGGGTCATGTGACTGTGCTTATCATGAGCCAAATTGCATTCAAACCCATGTTGACGTTAGTAAGTAACGATCATGCAGCTGTCACCACTGACATGATTCTGATTTACCCCGAATAAAGATCCGAGGTTTCTCTGTGATTTTCTGAACATCTTCTTGGTTTCAGCTGAACGCTGAAGCCAGTGAGTTTACAAAGCATGCATCGGATCTCACTGTCGAAATGTATCAATCAAAAAGAATTTCCTAAACATTAGATGATCCATGGAACACCTTGAAGGCTGTTATGAATGAATGTGAAGAAAATGGAGGGCCACAGTCACATCACCAAGAAGAGGACGTCCATCCACAATTGTTGGAAAAAATACATCCAGGCTCGACTAAATCACCGCAAACCACGTGACAAAATGTGTTCTGGTCTGAACAGAAGCTAGAACTTTCCAAAAAAAATTCTGAATGATATCATTGCTGCAAAAACAAGCCAGTTTATCCCCCAGAGAACACCACAATCATGGTGAAGCACGGTGGTGGCAGCATCATGCCATGGAGCTGGGGATCTACTCAGGATAGAGGGAATCATGGACAGCTCCAAATACCTCTCTATTTAGGCACAAAGCCTGCAGGCCTCCATTACACAGCTGAAGAACAAATAATCGTAGGAGAGCAGAGTTTTGGAACGGTCCAATCAGAGCACAGATCTAAACCCTGCTGAAACCCGGAAGAGGGCTGTGTACAGAGACCCCCCCGCAATTTAATACATCTGGAGCATTCTTATCAGGACGGACGGAAAAAAGTTGCCAAATGAAGATGTGCTAAATTGGTACTCTTACACAAAAAGCACTGAGTGCAGTATTACAAGCAAAACGTGCCTGAAAGTATTGTTTAAGGTGTGTACATACTCACACAACTCATACAACCCGGTTAGTGTGAGGTTTTTTCTATAAAAAATGAAATTTGTTTCACTTGAATGTTGTTGGTCATTAAAGGTAGAAAAAGATGTAACATGATTTATCTTGATTTCATTTTTACATCACAGAAACCTGCAGTTTTAACTTTTTATATTACAGTATACACTGTATATAATAATAATAACAATAACAATTACAACAACAACAACAATAATAATAATAAAAATCTGTCATCTAGTGATCTGAGCTGTATTATGAGAATCTCTCTCTCTCTCTCTCTCTTGCTGTGTGTGTGTGTGTGTGTGTGTGTGTGTGTGTGTGTGTGTGTGTGCGTCCTTCTCAATGGTGACAAAACACAAAAACACAAACACAAAGTGGCGGTGGTCTCGGCCTCCACACAGCAGGTGGGCTTTTACACAGCGGAGTGTGTTAGTGAGAGGGCCCTGACCTTACACACACACACGCACGCACACACACACGCACACACACACATGCACACACACAGATAATGATGCTGATGTGAGCTGTTATATTATAGAGCTGCTATTATAGCACCTCTATTCACACCACTAATTAACAGCTGCTCGTTTGATGTGCCAATTAGCTTCAACTTAGTGTGTGTGTGTGTGTGTGTGTGTGTGTGTGTGGTTTTGGATAGACATTGAAACACAATAATTCAACTTTCATATCACAGGAATTGCCTTATGTTGCCAATACTAATGAAGCTAAAGAATAATGCAAGCTCATGGCCACCAGGTTAGCATCATGCACTAAACGGGAATATACAGGAAGAAGAACACAGGGAACTGGGAATATAGGGCACTAGGAATTTAGGTGAGGGAACTGAGCATGTAGGGGACTTGGAGTATAGGGAATTGGGAATGTAGGGCACTTGGAACATAGGAGAGGGAAGTGAGGATGTGGGTCCCTGGGAACACGGCAGCCTGGGAACCTGCTATTTAAGCCTTATCTCTGCTCAGTGACATTAGTGCATGAGCTCACATGCCATTGGTCTGCTGGATAATTTGGTGCGTCTGTCCCATTGATGTGTGGATTGCGTATTGCATGAGCGGCGTTTGCATGTACAATCTCAATTTGTTTATCATCAGGAAATGCAAAACACACAATAATAACCACACACAGCGGTAAGTTACCTAGAAATGGTGACTAACTCTGACTTACTAAGAACAGTGGGATGCATGGAGAGATGGCCGTTGATGCGTCTGTGCATTTACATACATTTCAATTTCTGCTTCCTCTTATCAATTATTCAACAATGACTGTTGGAGTCAAAAAGGTAATCCACATGCAATAAACAAAATAGAAAATAAGGGCGCTTGGATAACACCATGCTGAGAAACATAGCACCCTGGGAGTACAGGACTGTGGGAGTATAAGATCATGGGCGTCGAGGATAGTGGGAATATGGGATTGTGGGAATACAGGACAATGAAAGTAAGGACCCTCATCATATAGGACACTGGGAGTATAGGACCTTGCTAATAGAGGGCCTTGGGAATATAAGATCAAGAGAATTTAGGATTGTGAGATTATAGGATTGTGGGAATATGGAACAATGGGAATATGGGGCAGACTGACATAATGAATTTCAGGACCATGTAAGAAGGAATATAAATCCTAATCCATAGGAATATAGAATACTAAAATTTAGCACCCTGGGATTATAGGCCCTTTAGAATATAAGGCCTGGTGAATATGGAACAGTGGAAATTTAGGACAGGGGGAACATAGGACCCTTTGAATATTCCGGCACCCTTTTAATATAATACCTTGGGAATATAGATCCCTAGGAATATGGAACACTGGGAAATACGAGACTGTGGAACTATACGACCTTGTGTATATAGGACTCTAGGATTATAGAACCCTGAAATGTAGGAGCCTTGGGATGTAGGGCTTCAGGAATATAGGGCTTTAGGAATGTAGGTCCCTGGGAACATCAGTGCCTGGGAATAAGGGATCCTGAAATTTAGGAACCTGGGGATTTAGGAACCTGGATCTGTAACGCTCCGGGATTAGAGGATCCTGTATAGATAGGAAATATGAGAACACTTGCTTAAATGTTCCTGGGAATATGAGACCCTGCAACTCTGAGACCATGGGAGTGTAGCAACTTGGGAGTATAGCAACTTGGGAGTATAGCAACCTGGGAGTGTAGTAGCCCGGGAGTGGAGTAACCTGGGAGTGTAGCAACCTGGGAGTGTAGTAACCTGGGAGTGTAGTAGCCCAGGAGTGGAGTAACCTGGGAGTGTAGCAACCTGGGAGTGTAGCAACCTGGGAGTGTAGTAACCTGGGAGTGTAGTAGCCCGGGAGTGGAGTAACCTGGGAGTGTAGCAACCTGGGAGTGTAGCAACCTGGGAGTGAAGTAACCTGGGAGTGTAGTAGCCCGGGAGTGGAGTAACCTGGGACTATAGCAACCTGGGACTATAGCAACCTGGGAGTGTATCAACCTGGGAGTGTAGTAGCCCGGGAGTGGAGTAACCTGGGAGTGTAGCAACCTGGGACTATAGCAACCTGGGAGTGTAGCAACCTGAGAGTGGAGTAACCTGGGAGTATAGCAACCTGAAAGTGTAGTACCCTGGGAGTGTAGCAACCTGGGAGTAGAGTATCCCGGGAGTGTAGTAATCTGGGAACGTAGTAGCCCGGGAGTGTAGCAACCTGGGAGTGTAGTAGCCCGGGAGTGTAGTAATCTGGGAGTGTAGTAATCTTGGGAGTGTAGTAATTTGGGAGTATAGTAATCTGGGAGTGTAGTAGCCCGGGAGTGTAGCAACCTGGGAGTGTAGTAACCTGGGAGTGTAGCAACCTGGGAGTGTAGTAACCTGGGAGTGTAGCAACCTGGGAGTGTCTCTATGTCTCAACTCTATGTCCCTAAAAATATGAGACAAAGGGATTAAAAGATCCTGGGCATTCCACTAGATGGTGCTCCTTCTCTTCCAGTGTAGCAGTGTACGACTTTAATAGCAGTGATATAACAGATCCAGGGACTCAGACACAGACAGACAGACAGGTAAAAAGACAGACAGTCAGGTATTTAGGTGGCCAGACAGATAGGCAGACAAGTAGCTAGACAAGCAGGCAGACAAATGGACACATAAACAAACAGGCATAGTCTGTGTCTCTCTTTCTTTTTTCTCCCTTTCTATCTGTCTGTCTCTCTCTCTCTGTTTCTGTCTCTCTCTCCCCTTCAGGCCCACTGAGTGTAATTAACCCCCCTTTATCCCTTTCTGATTTATCTTTGATTAACAGGCCTCTGTATCTTTAACTCTCTCTCTCTGTCTCTCTGTCTCTCTCTCTCTCTCTCTCTCGCTCACTCTGTCCTGGCCAGGCGATGGATGGATGTGTCGGCAGCATATGGCACATTTTCTCCCACATAAATAATTCAATTGGTTGCCAACAAAACGGGCAAAAATTAGTCGGCTCGTTTAGCACCAAATTTGTTCCACAATTAATCGCATTAATTTGAGTGAGGAAGGCGAGCTTGGCCGGGCTGTGTCCCGCTGACCCACGCCATCTCTCTGTGGGATTTATACCAATCATTTATTCTAAAATGGGTAGAGTTTAATCTGAGCGACACTCAAAAAAGAAAAAAGAAAAAGAAAAAGAAAAACACTCTTGCATTTCAACTGGGGATGCTTCAGGTGAGCGGTTTGGTTTGGAGGAAACAAAAATCCACCCCATTCCTTCTTTTGGGAAAATCTGATCAAATGTGTGTCTTTCACAGAGATGAAAGTAAAAACAATCTATCAATCAAAAATTCTGTTTCTTACTCCTTGGTTAATAGTAGCAGGGTCAAAGGTCATGCCTGTGTATATAATACACTCACATGTGTAAAGTAAACTGCATTTATGAAATAGCTGTTTATTGTATTATGAGCCTATTACACTCCACACAGAATGCAGGCATGACTGTGTGATGATTATTACTGCAATAAACACACACACACACACACACACACGCGCACACACACACACGCACACGCACACATCCAATCTAACATTAACACTCAGTCACTGAGAGTTAGAAATGGGAATAGGTGGACCTTCAATTTAGTTCAGGGGCTCTGTTTGTGTTTCTGTGCGTGT
>JAQQZX010000005.1:6163991-6186343 GCA_030068355.1 Notoglanidium maculatum | reverse complement strand
GTGTGTGGTGTGGTTATTGTGTGTGGTGTGATTAGGGTGTGGTGGTGTCTGTTTAGACCCGTCAGCAGTGTGTGAGTGGTGACTCATCGGGCTGCTTGGGTTTAATTCTCTAGTGGACAGAAGCGGAGTCTCGATTAACGCACTATAAGGTGAAGGTGCCGTTTCCCACAGCTCCAGGCACGGCCGAGTCCCGGTGAGGGACGACTGCACTGATCATACTCTCTAATGATCAGCTCGAATGAGATGGAGTCAGATCTGGGGTTAAATGAGGACGTGAACATACTGTATCATTTCATTGCTGTCTTCAGTTACATCACTGCTTCTCTGTTGTACAGAATGATCTTTCTCACTCACACACACACACACACACACACACACACACACACAAAGTGTTTAGATTAGTTCAGTTTCAGATTGACTCTAATAACATATCCCTCTTTTCTCCCCAGGAGTACATGGTGTACCGAAAACACACATACATGCGACTAGACGGTTCATCCAAGATCTCGGAGCGCCGTGACATGGTGGCGGACTTCCAGAGCCGGTGAGCTGTCAGGCAGTGGTTTCTATTTTTCCTTTTTTTCTGCTTAAGGGTAAAAGGGGTGGGAAGCTCAACCCGTATAACGGCGGGTCCCACGTTAGCGTCCGTCTCTGGGTGAAGTTTAGAAAACAAGCTGTAATTAGCGCTCAGTCTGAGAGGTGCCTTCACGTTCGACCTCCCTGTGCGTCTCTGGTTTGCATTATCTCCTCTCACCGCCGTCTGCTTTTCATTTTGTACAGAGGGAGTGCGGGGTATTGAAATGTCTGATTTGTTTTCTCTTTCTCACTCTTGTCCTCGCTCTCTCTTTCTCTTCTGCTTGCAGGGCGGATATTTTTGTGTTTCTCCTCAGCACTAGAGCAGGGGGTCTGGGGATAAATCTGACCGCTGCAGACACGGTGAGACGCTCTAATACACTCTGCCTCATGGCTTCACTTCCTGAAGGGTTCTCTGCTGGGTGGGTTATTGTTCTGCTGGAACATCACAATCTGGCACGTCACATGTCTGAGAACATCATGTTCCTGATACCACCAAAACATCTTCATTATCCTTTTTAACTAGAGTGAAACCATTAATGATGGTGAGTAAGTCATATAAAGTGAAGTCATGTAAAGTGGCATAACGCAGGATGTTGAAGCTGTGGACTTTTATCCCTAATCGAAAAACGGAGACGAAGACAAAAAGAAAAAACTAAAACCGCACTAAAAGGGGGGGGAAAACAAGAGGAACAATGACAACAACTGCAACATAAGAAAATAGGAAAGACATCAGTAAAATAAATAATAAAGCATAGAGGGAAGTGAGTCGCTAACGACAGTGACGACTGAACCAGAAGTGAAAAAACACTGTCGAGAACTACAACAGAGGAAAAAAAAAGTAAAATGAACAGGAGAAAGAGAACAATAAATAAAATTACGCACTTAGATGGAACGCAATGACAATAACAAGAAAAGATACAATGACGACTACAACTGAAAAAGAATGAAAAAATAAAAATGAATAATAAACCAAAATGACAACAACTACTGCGATTGCATAAGTATACACCCCCCCCGTTTGCCCTTAATGTGAAATATTGTGTATTAATCAAATTTTTTTTTTTTATAATCTTCTTTATGTAATTTGCATATTACCCAAATAGTCATTCTTGAACCAACTGATTTATTTATTTTATGTTTCACAGGATAATTAATTAACATTTTGTTATTTAATGAACAGTATAACGGTAACTTTCGCACTTTGGTGTTTCAAAAGCGTTAAATTGAACTTGATGATGATTAATATCCGCTCCCAGAGTAGAAGGAGAATGACTATAAGTTTACGAGTGTGTGTGTGTGACGAGGGTGTGTGTCCTCGGATCCTCCACCTGCAGGTGATTTTCTACGACAGTGACTGGAACCCCACGGTGGACCAGCAGGCCATGGACCGAGCTCACCGACTGGGCCAGACCAAACAGGTCACTGTGTACCGCCTCATATGTAAAGGCACGATAGAGGAGCGAATCCTCCAGCGGGCCAAGGAGAAGAGCGAGGTATGAAGAGCGACTTCACCTCCATCCTCACACACTGTAGTGGGTTTCTCACGTATGATTACTTAAAGCTACAAGGAGAATCAGTAACGTCTCTACTTTTTTTTTTTTTTTTTTTTTTTTTTTTTTTTTTTTTAAGAACCGCACAAGTGTTTTATTCCTTACATTATGAACAGAAAATCATTTCTCTGTATTTCTCTTTGTCTCAATGTCATAAAGGTGATTATTTGGACACTGCAGAACTGTTGTTTAAAACAAACAAAAAAAAAAAAAAAAAAAAAAAGGGCAGTCGAGTCGAGTCCTGTGCTGTCCTGCCAGCCTGTAATAATCCACTAATGAGCTCAGGATAACGGATGCACTGGCAGACACCACGGTCTAGCCACTCTATACACACTGCCATACACACACACACAAAATCATCTGCCCGATAAACCCAGCCTGCCCCTCCACCTGGACCTGTTGGGAGAACACCAGACATCGCACAGCTGCACAAACTACGGGATTAGTCTGCGCTGTGCTAAAGATCATGTGAGCGTAGATAAATAATAAACAGCAGGATGACGTCTACTGTCCAAGTTCAACGGCTGGTTCTTCAGAGGAACAAAGCTCAACAGCTAGCTCATGTTCAAAGGTTTTAAGAAAACATGATGGGCTGTGGTTCATCATCGGGGCTTCCTTCTTCTGTTTTGCTGAGAGAGACGCTCGGTCAGTCAGTCCCACTTCCTACAGCTGCAAAGCAGACCTGCATGTGGCGGAGAACTTCAGAACGCTGCATCAACAGCACTAAAACATGTTTCAAATAAATGCTAAAAAATAACAGAGCTAATGTATATTAATAACTAATTTAAAAAAAAACACAAAAAGAGCTTTTTTTGCTCAAGTCAAACTCGTACAAAAGAAACAAATTTCAAAATCTAAATAACATTAAAAAAAAAACCTACTTATGTATTATAATATTTCTGTAAACAAAAAAAAAAGTTTAATTTATATTTCCATTTTTATTTTAAATTGTGTTAGGTTTTTTCTAGTTTGGCTTTGTTCATCAGTTTTAAAAATACATTTTATACTATTTCAGTGTAAATCGTACAAGGTTTCAACTTGGATGAGTTTTGCCCTCGCTTTTAGTGCAGAAATAATGACTTGTGCTTTTTCCACTTTGGAGAGGTCCGATTAAAAAAAGAACAAATAGAAATAGAAAACTAAACTACACCTGGAGCAGCAACACATTCTCAAGGAAAACTACAAGAGGAATTAAGTCATGTCGGCTAGGTTCATTTTAGACCGTTCCAGAGGCAACGTTCATTCATTCATTCAACACACACAAAAAAAAGAATAAATGTAGAGTCTCAAAAGTAGACTGTACCATTATTAACTCACCAGACAAGAAAAAGAAGCAAAACGGTTTCTACACGGACTTCTGAGAACATCCACAAGAACGGTTTTAAACCCAGGCACTCCCAGCAGTCCTGAATCTTATATCTTACCTACTAAAAGAGGCCTCAGTCTGATTCCCAATTCCCTCGATTCTCCGACAGAGCTGTGTGTGTGTGTTTGACTTGTACTCCAAGCCCCAGATTAGAGACAGGGAGCTCGACTGGGTTTTTTGTTAGCAGGAGTGAGAGAGGAGGAGGAGGAGGGGGGAAGGACTGAGCAGCTGGTGAAGCTTTCAGAGAGGGGGTTCAAATCAGTGCTGTTCCTCAGCAGAGAGGCGTGAGGTGGGAGACTCCAGACTGAGCTTGTGACACCGGGAGAGCAGGAGGCAAATGCAGCACAAAGAGCATGAACTGAGCGGGGGATCAGAGAAGACAAAGAGCTCTTACACTAATCTGAAGTACAAAAGAGCCAGAGGAGCTGAGACAGGCCCGACACGGCTGTATTCCAAAAAGAAAAAGAAAGGAAAAACCCCACGAGTGCCTTCTGCTTTCTAACGTCACTATAAAAAATAGAAATTGTGATTAACGTTCATTTTAACATTAAAGCTAAATTTTCGCATGGAAGAACATGATCCCTAACATCAAACTGTACAATTTCAATGATGAAAACGTTCAACGTTGTGTAGAAATAAAGCACGACACACCCCTCATCCCACCCCCACACCAGTTGCCACACCCAAGAGTCAAGCAGCAACATATGGCTGAAATTTAATCAGACGTTTATTCAGACGCCTTCTGAGTGGCCTGCCACTTCAGGATTCCTAATACATGTAATACATTTTACAATCTCACAAACCTATACAGATGGGTTCAGAGTCCACTACCACTAATAACGCTCTAATTTTATCAAAACACTGTTTTCCGGCACATATTTCCCAAAAAATCCTGATTTTTCTTCATTAATGAAAATCAAAACAAGAGTAAAAGCAATATAAAAAGGACTGGAGAACTGAATTGAGAAAGACAAAGAGCCAGGAAAACCCTTTACAAGGTAAAAATTATATATTATATACACACAAAAAAAATAAAAAATAAAAAATAAAAATAAAAAAATTTAAAAAATGAACTGCGATTATTATCAGGCAGTGTAATCTCTTACTTTTCCTAGCTGTAATTGTGTCGATTAGACAGCAGAGGGCACAATAGAGGGAATGCACATGACATCACTGTTGGCAGAAGTAATGCAGTTCAAATGCTGAGAAAACATCCAAAAAAAACAAAAAATAAATAAATAAACAATAAAAAAAAAGATCTAAAATTGGAAAGAGCTGTTGTGCGACTGACTGTGTAAACAAGAAATCAGAGCTATCTTTTTACAAACTGCCGAAAGCTAAAGAAAAGAGAAGTAAATTCTTGCATTAGAGGAATACTTTAGTTAACATGCTACCATGTTTCTCTAAAAGGAATATTTAAGTTGATTTGAAAAAAAAAAACAGGAAAATAAACGTTTAGCAATAAAAACAATTTCATTTCATTTTTTTTCCAAAAATATTGGACTTTTGAATCGTGAACCCGATATCGTGAGTCGAACTGAATCATGAATTGGGTGAATCATTACATGCCTACTAGCTAGCGAGGTTTTGGACATCTTTAGACAGACTGACTGTTTTTTAAATTGCCTTCTTAGACAGCACTTTTCAAGCAATATTAGAAAGTAGCCTAAATAAAAACATTTGTTTTCTTAAAGATGTCACAGCATATTAGTGTATATTAGTCAAAGTACGTAACAGAAAACTCAAACTTCAAGATCCGTTTTTGTTGTCATTACTTGGTGTTTTGCAGAACAATATATGATGGGTTTTCCCAGACCGCCAAGCATAATAAACATTTATTTCAGTTCTTAATGTTCAACTATTTTTGCTACATGATCAAATGAGATAGTGACAGGAATATGGATCCCTTTATATCAATAGCGAATTATCAGTTGACTCAGAATATAATCCCGCCGAGCACTTAAGTCTTAAATGCCGTTCTCAAGCACACATGAGCAATTTATACCCAGAACCTCACCACTGAGAGCAAATAAACACACTCATCTCTAATCTCGGTGCCTCCCTTATGATCTTCCCTCCAGCTAGCACAGAAAAAAATGCCCGGCTTTGATAAGACGCTTGTGAGCGTGTGTTGTGCTCATATGAAGCCTGATCCTATGACAGCACCACAGGGAACACCACCGCACCCAGATCTTCAGCTCCGTGACCTCTGGTCATGTGACCTCCAGGCTGCATCATCATACTATAAAAGTGGAGTGTGTTCTCTCGGTGTGTCTATACAGGGAGGATCAAGACCTCACCGAAACGTATGCGAAGGAGGACAAAGGAACATATGCTGATAAGGAAATTGATATCTACATGTTCCTTTAATGAGCAATAAACTCAACAGTGTATAAACCGAATTGATATAAATGTTTATAGGTTTATTTTCCAAAGTTACATTTTTAGCTTCATTCCTCACCACAAATCCCTTTAGAAAAGACACAAAGCTCCACTGTCTCCGGTTATGACTCGGATCATTCACGTAAACTTTACAGTCCAGATGAAGGGAGCATTACCCATGAAAGTTTATTTCCTCTTTCCCCTCTGCCAGTCTGTTTTATATTCCTCGCTCCGGTTCTGATTGAAGGCAGGAGTGTAAACTGCTCGGCGTGTCTCGTGTTTACTGAAGCCTCACAGACCCGATGGAGTTTAATGCGTTTTGTATTCATCAGCAACGGTTACAGCAAACCGAGAAGTATTTTGTTGATTTGTGGCAGAATGTTAAGAGTTAGGGACGTAACCAAATACGAATATGAGGCACAATATTTATTTATATTATTTAGAAGCTTGCCAGGGCATCGGTTTCAGTCTAGAGGTGTGTATGTGAGTGGCCCGATATAAAAAGCACAAAACAGAGTGTGGACTCGTTCACTCATCCTTGGTCACAGTGATGTACAGTTGGCATCCAGGGTGCTTATATTTTGCCAACTACCGTTGTAAATAAAAAAATTAAAATAAAAAAAAAAAAACCCATGAGCGCTCTTCTCTGTTTTAAATACGACGCAACAGCATTTTGTATCTCATAAACCAAATTAATGAGCCTAACTGTCGTTTCCCTATGCAGCTAGTGAGCTTTTAAACAGACTGACTGCTTTACCACCTCTTTGCCAGAATAACTGTGTGAGCTGGATTAAAACAACAGTTCTAGACATAACTCTCTTTGAGACAAATTATGAACCGGAGTGATGTAGCTGAGGTTGAGGAACGGTCAGAGCCAGAATTCACACGCTGTCACTGCTGCCGTTTTTACCTCGGAGAGGTTTTTTTTTTTTTTCCTCCAGTGTTTTTCAGTGCTAATCTACGGAGTCCCCTAAGGGTCATGGTGGAGAAAATTATTTTTGGGGACCCTCATAGTAATTGTTAACGTTAGGGCTATTGCAAGGGAATGCAAAATTCGATCCAAAGAAGAAAACTTCATTTAAAAGAAAATGTAATTAATATCTTCCAGTTTAAATTCTCGGCTACTTGGAGCGCTAAACTGACACAAACATCGCATTACACCGACATGCTTTACTGATGGAATATGTTCATTGTTTGGAACACGTGCACACGTACATACTAAAGGTGTCTACTGATGATATTTCTCTTACCACTTATAATCATTTGAGATTATGGAACTTTTGGCTTGTATAAATACCAAGCTTATTATGTTTTGAAAAAAAAAAAAATCCTAAAGTGACTCAAGCACTCACCTTGCTCTCGAACATCATTTTGAGGCTGCTGAGAGGCACGTTGGACTTGTCCGTGTCCTCTACGTCCCTCTGTGGAGTCTTTTCCATCTGCATGACCCTTGAGGTGAAGTTTGCCTGAGCAGATCTTGGTGGCGTGTACGCTGATGGAGTGTGTGGAGTTTGCTCGGAAGAGAGGGGTTGTTCAGCCTCCCAGCGCTTTTTCAGTGCGCTCAGGCTGCCGGTTTGCAGAGTCACGCCTTCCACGGCCTGGAAGAATATCACGTGCGAGAGAGTTTGATCAGATTTATCCGATTGTTTAAAAGAAAACAAACAAACATGGGAAGAAAATCCCTTCGCCTAATTATACATTTGATAATTATGTGAGCTCAATATGAATCTGTGAACATTAAAAAAAAAAAAAAACATGCAAAAGAATCAGCAAAATTGTTTTCCTCGGCATGTAATGCCACAAAGTCAAACAGCGAGAAACCTGACAGAAAGCAGATGTTGCTCAGGAACTATGTGCTCCAGTCAATAGTACAGAAAAGCCAAAAAAAATTCGAAAGAGAAGCATTTAAATATACACAGCCTGTGAGCTAGTGTCAGAATGACGGTTAGTCTTTTCAGAAAAGAATGTCTCAGTAAAAGCTGTAAACCTGGCGAGTTTTAGGAGCAGCTCCCTCAGACCGTGTAGGTGGAAATAAAAGAAGCTGTTCCAGATGGGAAGTGTTGGGAAATCCCAGCATGAGGGAGTGATCCCACCCCCCTCAATGACGAGCGAGAAGAACCAGGAGTCGAGGAGGCAAAAGAAAGCAGTGTAAAGAAAGACGAGGGAAAAAAGGGGGCGTCGTAAAGCTGAGAAAGAACCAGGAAATAGGAAATGTTTGGAAGGAAAGCAGCTACATGATAGAAGATTGCCAAGTATGCGTCTCGTCTCCGATCTCAAAATTCCATCACAAACCTGTATAAAAACCAACGCGCTTTAAACATGTTGAAAAAAAACCGATCCACTCTTTTCAGCTTTGAAGCCATTGCAGAGAAGAGAATTGGAGTACATCAAAAAATAACACTTTCTTGTTTTCTTTTGTTTTGTTTTTAGAAATTTAAATCAACAACCAATCAGAATCGAGCACGACAGGGTTGAAGAATTCTCGCCTCATGACATCATCCCATACCTCCACCATGTGTTCAATAAGGTTAATGGTGGTCCAGCAGGTCTGCTTCTATTTAGGCTCATTTAAAAAATATAAACCTTTCAGGTCAACATGGCTGAATGAAAATCTCCATCCGGAAATCCTATTCCTGTCATTTTACAAATATTCTCCGATTACCTTCCCTTCAGATACTACTTTTTCCTCTTCTTTAAGCAGACAGCAGGTCTTTAACTCCATTTCCTCTCTGCAGGACTACTAGCTGTGTTGACTGTTTACTGGCCTGGCAGACTGGCAACCAGCTCACATAATGACTGGAGCTGATAAGACACAGGACACTGCGTGAACCTGCAGATTAACGAGCGTAAACACGGATTAACGTGGCTGGCCACTAGCTGCAGAGAAGAGGGAATCGGTGGGAGGTCTGTGTGGCTCTGCTTACGTCCGTCTCTCTACGTAGGTAGGCATTAGGGATGGAATGCAAAGCCATTATCTGTATCTGTATCGGTTTAGTGCTCACAATATTTCTTTCGTATTGAGATTTAAACTGGAAGGGGGAGTAGTCTGTACAGGAAGTTTTTGTTTTTTAACCACTGTTCTCTGGAAACATTAGAAAACACTACAAATAACCAGGGACCAATAACCAATTCTGTCAGCAAGCGTAACTGGAACATTCTGGAAAGCTGGCGATTTTCTGTCTAACGTTAGCCTCGTGATGGATTGGCTCCAGCTCACTCACGACCCGTAATGGATAAGCGGGATAGAAAATGGTTGGATTTACTTTGGTTTTTTAGATTCGTTACATTCCACAAAGATCAGAAACAAGTGCTGGACATGATAGCAGAATCTATGATAAACCTGGGATGCACTCGCAGGGCTTCTGCAAATCAAAATGAGGTCCCATTAGCAGACATTTAAGTAGAATGGCTGTAGGATTTTCCAAAAGGGTTCGCTTTTAATAACAAGATTTATTTAAAAATCCTGAAAAAAAAAAACCCATGCCACTCAGTTTGTGTATCTCTGTCTGCCTTTGTCTCTGTATGTCTGAAATTCGACCACAGGAAACATGTCCAAGTTATTATTATTATTAAAAAAATAAAAAATTATTGCTCACTTTTTTCTTGTCCGAGTTGATCTCCTCTGCTGCTTTCTGGTACCTGAACAGAAGTGATCAGATTAGAATAAAGCGTTAAAATGAGACAACACAAAAATCATCATTAAAGCAAGATCAAGATCATTAAAAGCCACAAGAGCTCCGTTATAAAACAGCAGTGGCTTCAGGTGGTGAAAGATGGCATGCGGAAAAGAAGAAAGGAAAGTTCTTTCACAAACATCCAAGTTTATATGGAGTGGTGATGCATCAGGAAGATTTGTTCATTGGAGCAAAATTAGACTATTTTTAAATAATATCATAGATAGTCCAACACTGTGTTCAGGTCTACACACAAGAGTACGTGATTATAAACTGACACGTGTAAGAAATCTGCTGAGATTCCCTACTTCTGTTACTACACGTCTCTGATTTTTGGTCTTGTATGGGGTGATGGTTGATAAGCAGCTGGGAGAGGAAGCAGGAAACACCTCCATAGCAGATGCTTTAATGCTGAACCCTGAGCTTTGATGGTCCTGATATTGGTGTGACGTGGATGTTGGCATGAGGAACTGATTCCCATATCAGTGTACAAGACACTCGGGGGCGTGCTGTTGTAGAAAAATAACCGACCACGTTGGGGTGTGATGCGGCTCAACGCAAAATGCTCTGAAGTGGATTTGTTTTCTGTAACAGCATTAACTGGAATGGTTTATTCCTCTTATACCACAACTTGATGTTAGAGACTCCTTTCACAACATGTTAACGAAATGTAAAAAATATTACAAAGTCTTAAATTATGGAAGACTTTCTAACTTCTGAAGTCTGGAACGTCATCTTGCAGAGATGAACAGATCTGTACATAACGGCTGGATGAAGAAGAGAGCAAACGGCGACGATGGAAGTGAAAGGGAAAATAAGAGCGTGTTTGCTCAGGAGGATGAAAAGAAAACACTTAAAGAGAAAGCGTGAGCTAGTGCAGGCAGGATCAGATAAGCAGACAAGTACGTACTTTGAGAATCGTTCGGCTATGGCGGGATTTTTCCCGCGCGGTGCAACAATAGAGAGCTCTTTCGCGGTGACACGGAGCGACTGGGAGGCCCATTGCTTCCTGTTGAATGAGCTGACTGCCATCACTGCTCCTCAGGCTGGACTGGAAGACAAAAACACACGTGGTAGTTAAACGTTTCAGAAATACATTTTTCAGTAAGTCTTGAGGTCGTGTCTGGATAAAGACACACAGGACCACTTTTCTTGCTCTCTCTTAGACAGAAAGCGAGTCGTCATTCTGAGTCACATCAGGTCCACCTGCTGCTCACCTGAGCTTCAGTACACACACTCATACAGGTTCTGAGTTGCCAATTAGACAAGGATGGAGTCAGTGTTATGTCACACACCTTACAGCACTTTGCTATTGTGCAATGCACCAAAACAGACCGAGTGCAGGCAGGACTAAGCTTGCACAGACACGAAACACGCTCACAGGTGAGATCTTTGTAAATAAGCCATGTGTGAAAGCGTCTATGATGAAATACAGCATTCCGTCTGTGAAAACGGAAATCAGATTTTGGTCAAAATCTGACATGCTTTGGCCCCTCGATTTTAAAGAACCACAAATATATTTAACCTACATATACTGTACGACAATGTTTTTATCTGCCTTCACATCTTCCCAAGGCGAACTTATAAAAATCATGTTGTTAGAAGAGTTTCACGAATACAGCAGTAAATGAAGTCATTCTGCGGAAAGATGCCAAACACCTTGCTAGCTAAGCGCCATTTCCACACCCAGTAAAGATCATGCTTTGATCATGATGTTGAACAGCTACAGGTCATAGCAAAACAGGAGTAAACCTGATCAATTCAGATTGTGACTCAGATACTGACTCAAACGGTCTGTGTTGCTCGGAATCGAGTCCTTCACATTTTCTGTTCTGGAACGTCTGTAGTTTCCAGAACCAAGCATGAAAAAGAAAAGAAAAACTAAATTTCATAATGTCAGGGGCTTTCCCAGGACACAGTATATTTATTTCACACCATTCCATAATAAAAAAAAAAAAGGGAAAACAGGAAAAAGGAAATACAAAAATATACATTTTAATTTCGTCAGCTACTTGAAAGTAACAGTAGTCAGTCAGTCTCACACAAGTACTGATAATATTCATGATATCTGAAAATATGCATCAAGACTTTATTTAACACAGTATCACCAGTACTTTTGTCTCTGACAAGGGTATAACTGTTTGTCTGCTTTCCTGTAAGCAAGATTGCACAATAACTACCAGATTTCATGAAACCTGGTGGCTGGGTGTATCATGAGTCAAGGATGAACGGAGTCAATTTTGGAGAGGATCCGGGTCACGGGGCATCTCGATGAATTTACTTTTGCTGTGAGATCTGGCATTTGGGTGTTTGTTGGAAGCTTGACAATACATAGCCATACATCTTAAAATCCACTAGATAGCAGTAAAGTCCAACAGTGACAAAACATAGCCAATGTAGAAACATGATGACTCCATTGGGAATATATCCAGCCATAGAAGAGTTAACGTTTGTCCTTGGCAGAGGTCTGCGCTCTCAAAGTTTCCTTCTAGTATTTAAACGCGAGTCCTCATCTTGATTTTCCAGGGAGTTCAAAAAGTATTCAATGAAACAAAAAGTTGGCCCATCTAATAAATACCCTAATGCAAGTTAACCGACCGTGCGTAAAGGTGTAGCTCCATGACAATTACACAGGAAGCCCTGACAACATCTGACTCACACCGTCGACTCCGACCTCATCACCACTTCCATCATTCAGACACACGGTGAGTCAAAGTCCCACAATGCTTTTGTAAGCTCTTTTTCCCAGGATCCCCCCCCACCACTACCCCCACTTTTGCCGTAAGCACTTTAAGAACAGAGTTAAAGAGCAGAAATTCCATCGGAGCTCCTAAGCAGGACAGACAAAATCATATTCTTCCTTAGGAAAAAAAAGCAGAGGAACATGAGCAAGGTCTTTAAAGTTAGTCCAAGCCAAGTGAATGTAATACGCGCAGTATAATTACAGACAGTCCATAAGGATAATTACAGATTTTAATGTTTAAGTGACTTATAAATTTGAGAATAGTTAAAAAAAAATATCAGAAAGAAAGCATCTGACAAGTCTGACTAAAAAAATGATGGAACACAACATGCATTTACAGGTTCATTTGTTCTACAGTTACCTGTACCTGTTACAGTTCATGATTCCACGATTAACTTTTGGGAAAGATTTAAGACAGAAACACCTGCAGCAATGGATGTAAAGATTTCCTAAACCTCAATAACCCTCATCAGATCTCAAAAAGAGGTTTCATTCACAATATCCTGGACTGTTTTTCTTTTTTTTTTTTTTTTTTATCAGGACAGGAGAAGAGTTGGCTCACAGGATATGATTCAGCCCTTTCACCATTCCAAAACTTTCCCCACAAACCACTGACAGGTCAGAGGTCAGCGTCTTAAAACATCAACTTAAACCAAGGGTTTTTCCAGACCTACGCTTCAACAGATGCTTTCTCTCATCTCGCTGCATCTTTCCCGGCCGAAGGAAATGAAACGCAATGAACTCGAGAGCAAAACTTTCACCGATTAACCCGTTTGGTTGAGTGATGAAACGTTTCCATAGATATCCAACAAGTCGAGTCTCGTTGACCTCAGCCTTACCTCAGTGCTCCAGCATGCGAAGACAGGCCGCTCCTGATCTCCCGGAGGACGACGTGTCTTTTCCAAACTCTAAAGCCAGACAGCTGCAGTGGACATGTTCGACATGACAAACCCTTACAGCAAAACTGTCTGGTTTTTTTTTTTGTCCTATAATTGATACTATTATAGGATCCTTTTTAGCATTTAATCTGTATTGCTTTTTATTTTTCAACCTACATCTGGGCAGGATGTGTCATTTTTAAGGAAAAAGCACCAAAACATGTGGGTTCACGCTGATTTACTGTTTAAATGGACAGCTGGTTTTAGCTTTTTTTTTTTTGGAATGCTAAGTTGAAGCAGCTTAAACACAGAACATGAGATTTTGGGTTGAAATATAAAAGATATAAAAGGTTTAATGTCCTATGAGACAAAAGTTAATCATGAACAATTTTACCAGAAACGTCAAGGTAACTGCAGAATAACTTCATTTCCACTTGTACTAGACAAATGCACCTCCAGCTATCTGTCCTTTACTGAAAAACAATGTTTTCTCCAAAGAATCAAAGTAATCACCTACCGTGAGTAAGTGGACTGTGGTGAGATAATCCTGGTCTTAATGTCAGAAGTTAATAAAGTCTGCAGCTTTCAGATTGTTTCAGCTGTTTCTGTGCTCCTGTGGGTGTGCTTGCTCTCTCTGAACTCAGACTCTAAGTTTTATACAGTGTGTGTGTGTGTGTGTGTGTGTGTGTGTGTGTGTGTGTGTGTGTGTGTGTGTGTTTGTGTGTGTGAGAGAGACTGGAATAGAAAGACTAAAAGAATAGAAAGAAATAAAAATAAAGAAAGCCCGTCAATAAGAGAATACACAATATAGCAAAAGGAAAAGCAAGTTTGTTAAAAAGCAAATTTTAAAATTTGTTAAACATCTGTTACAAAAAGTGTGTGTAGAGTAAAAAAACATCCTGGATGACTTTCTCACAAATGAATGCATATACACATTTGGTACACCAAGACCTAAAGAACAAACAAAACCCTAAAGTTACATCGTTATTTCCTTGGGGTAAGTTCCTCATATTCAGACGTGGGATAAGAAATGTTTTTCGGCTACTACATTCATACATAGACATATTAAACACACCTGCGTGTGAATGAGAAGATATCAAGAGCTGAAATAGATCTAATAAAAGGAGTCTCGTATATCACTATTATATTAATGTATAAATAGTCTTAGCTGTAATGATCACATTAATCACTGGTTTAATTGAACACAACGGCTTCCACACTCATTATTCAGCAGCACACAGAATAGCACTTGATCCAGCACACAGTTATTTTACAGCTTATTTATTTATTTACATCATTATGCTCTGAGAGTTATTCGAGCGCAGCCTAATGAAGCCACGAGACACTAAATCGAAGGATGTAGAAGATTTTATTACATTTTTAATTCACTCTGTATTAATAAACTGAAGTCAGTATTTGTGTTAATTCGATGCACTTTGCTGTACAGAAAACGTGTTCACGGTGTGAAGGATCATCGGAGTTTTCGTCTGCTATGCTTACAGAGAAACCTTAACTACATTCATCATGTTATCCATATAAATTCATCTTTTATCCATAAAAAGATGATATTATTAATGAATGAATGGTGTGATATGTAGGTATTTAATATAGTACTTGAGTGACATTCCACACTGGATTTGAATGAATTTGCAGTCAAAACATAAATTTCAGTGTGACATATTGTGTTTACATCAAACTGTTAGACTTGACTTAACACTGCTCTTTACTCTAGCTGATATCACGCAAGAAACATGCACTTAAACTGAAGACCAGAATCGAGTGTAACTGAGACACGCCCCATTTTAGGCAGACTCCACCCCTGTGCGTGTTACTCCCGTATTTTTTGTTTTGAGTTTTGTTTGAGTTTCTTCAACTGTTTTTGTGCAGCGAGAGGATAAAAAGTTCAGCAGGAGACGGAGAATTACACACCTAGAATTAAGTGTGTGTGTGTGTGTGTGTGTGTGTGAGAGGTGAATGTCACTTCACTGCTGGAGAATTTAGCGTTGCTTTTAACCCACGCTACTCTGTAATTACCTTGACATTTACCCTTCATTAAATCACCTCTCTCTATTTCATTCTTTGTGGTGATTCTGCAGCTGAAATATAAAAAAAACAGAAAGTGGAGATGCGACGTTCTGAGTGCACGGTACGAGAACGAAGGGCAGCAGCGCTATTAAACCAGTGCATGATGGGTGTGAATCAGCGGTGATGAGGCTCTGAAATATCTGTCGTTCCTCTTGTTCCCTCCGTCGCTTCCGTTATTACGGCAACGGCCCACTGGGGACTCGTCAATCACACGCGCCCAATGGAAATTTCATCTGCATCTGAATTAGCGACATTATTCGCCAATTTAGCTCAGAGTGAACATTTTTCCATTGGAGACGGAATTAAATTAGAAAATGAGTGAGTCCTTAATTTCCAGATTATAAATCAGGCAAATATAATTCACACCTTAAGGGCGAGGACATTATCCAAAGTGACATTTTATCTCCTGATGTCCTCGTGACGAAATGTCACACAAATCTAGTCTCTCTCTGAGGCGGAAAATGGACGAGTCGGCCCCTCGGAGTGAGACGTAGCCTGACGTTAGGGACACTTCCTGCCCGCTAGCTTATTGGATATAAAAATGTGCCGAACCCATAAACGGTGTCGTAAAAAGGACTTGTGCAAAGTGGAGAAATCTCCAGCGAGACGCTTCTTTCAATCTGAAATTAAATGTCTCTCCTGACACCGTCGCTGGGGCTGAGTACTGCTAACTGTAGTGCGCTAACATTCACTACGCGTGCACCAGCAATGACCTCTGATAACCCGAGGCATCCTGTAGCTTTATAATAAAGGCCCACACACCCCTGAACACTGTCTTTAAGAGTTTTTTATTCTATATTTTTTATTGTAAACATTAAAAACGTTTAAAAAACATTCACTTCAGCTGGTATTTTTTGCAGAATTAGCATGATAAACATGCTAGATCAACAGGGTTAAAATGTTATTTGTACTATTATTATAAAACTCTACTTTGAATAGACAAAACTTGTGTATAAACACTACACACGCTTCATCAACTCACAATGCTATTTTGATTGATTAGCATAATACTGAGCAACTAGCATTACCATGGACATACTAACCATAAACTAGCATTAAACATGCTAATCTAGCCTTACAGTGATTCTGCTAACTAGAAACATCTTGTAGCTATCTACAAACTAACATTAAAGAGGCTAACCATGACACAGCATTATAGTAAACATGCTAAAACACAAATTAGCACAGTAGTAAAATGACTAACAACAAACTAGCATTAAGCAAACTAGCTTATGACTGAGTAACTGAGTATGAGTTTTATAGTAAACAAATGCAAATAGCATTATAGCAAACATACTCAGCAGAACCTAGCATGCTAGCCTATGACCTAATATTACAGTGAACATGCTAAACCACAAACTAGGATTAAGGTAAACATACTAAACACTAACTAAGATTAAAATCATGACATGGTATTATTATATACATGCGACAACAAGAAATAGCATTACAGCACACTTGCTAACCACAGCTACAATGTAAAACATGCTACCCCATGCCCTACTATTATAGTAAATGTGTTAAACAAAAACTAGCATTATAGTAAACATAATAAACATTAAACATCCTACTAGCATGATGTTAGAAAATATTTCTGAGAACATCACAGGTAGTCAGAATAATCTTTCAGGAAATATCTACATTTTTGTCCATTTCCATTCGGACAGGAGAATTTATCACAGTGAAATCGTATTCTGTTCTGGACAGACAGCATTATTTGGATTTAAAGAGCTTTATTCATATTTAATAAGGTCTAAGCACACGGTGCGCAGCTGAACCGCCTGTCAGACATCATAAAAGCAGCCCAGGAAGGAAATTTACAACATGAGCCGTGATAATGAAAAGTTGAAACTTTTACAGCTCATATATTTCACTCAGATGCTAGCACATATAGCATAGCATAGCCCAACACTCAGTGCTAATTACTTTGGTGTCTTAACCACTCTCAGTTGACTCAGTTATTGCAATTGTCAATGTTTCTGCCCTCAACCAATCAGAAAATGCTACAGCTCTCAGCCAATCAAAACACACAATACTGCTCTACACACGCTACAGCTTAGCCAATCAGAAAGCACTATACTACGCAGCACTGGTTTTAGCTAATTAGTTCTAAAAATCAAAGCAATGCTAAAAATCCAATAAATGAAACTAGTTAGCTAATTAACATGTTATTTATTGTTTTTCATTTTAATGTAAAAAGATTATCCAAAGAGCTAACACTGTTAACAGTTGACATGTTAAGGTCACGTACTAATATTAGTTATTAGTTAGGACACGTAACCTAATGTTAGTTAGCTACACTACTTGCTCTAATTAACATAAATATGCTAATTACCAAAATTCACTCTTTGACAACAAGCTAGCTGACTAGCAGTTTGTTCTTGTGAATGGTTTGGTATTGTTAGCACTCAGTATCCTCCTTAAATAATTTTTTTCTTGTATTATTTTAACAAACAGACAGAAAGCTGCTAGCAAAATCAAATATAGTGCTAAGCAGTGTTACTCTGCTAATATAGTGAAAAATAAGTGGCATTAGCACATCACTATCATGCTGCAATCGAGTAAAACTTGTGACTTGGAAATTAACATGGACATACAATTAATTGGTTAAATCTATAACACTGGCTGTACAGTTCACTGTCTTAAGAAAGTAATATTACATTATAAACTCATGATTACTAATGCTAGCTGCATAGCTTGCTGCTGATAAAACACACACTTTCATGGCCATACGTCCCCACCTTGTAGCTCAAAGTTCCCACTTCTGAGTTAAGTTGAACGCAGCATTAGTTAAACAAACTAGCTAATAGCCAGGCTAGCAATGCCACTTCTCCTCTGTGTTTATTAGCAGCTCAGCTAATCATTGAGGTTAGGACCAGCTTTGAACTATTCTGAATATAAGAAGTTGACCCACCAACGTTATCTATTGTCATTACTGCAGGCTAATTGCTATAATTATTACTGATAGGAAAATGATTCATCTTTGCTAACTTTTAAATAAAAACAGGTTTTGCTTACAGGCTAATATAGACATTTATGTAACATTTTTTTTTTTCAAAATCAGAGAACATCAATTATCTACAGTGAGAAAGCCAAAAAGCAGAAATGCTTAGCATCCATGTTTGACCCTGATGCTAAAACCCCTTTTCTATGTCCGATATAATGAGAGCGCACACACACACACACACACACACACACACACACACACAGACTGTAATGGTGCCTTTTAGTCAAAGCTGAACATTAATATTAATAACAACACTTTTAAAAACATGTGCTGCTGTGGCTAGTGGCTATTCATACCTAAAAGCCTATTACGGTGCTAACTACTGTGGTGTGTGTGTGTGTGTGTGTGTGTGTGTGTGTGTGTGTGTGTGTGCACGAGGTCAGTTTGAGATCTTTTTAAACCAGCGTTACAGAATTTAACACCAGTGATGTACATTATGGAAATTTTTCCACTAAAATGAAGCAGGCAAGCTGTAATGTATGCTAATACTAACAGGTGTGTGTGTGTTTGTGTGAGAGAGAGAAAGAGAGCGCAAGAGATAGAAAGAGAGAAAGAAATATTCCATTCTGAAACAGACAACACTCTGTTCTGCTTAGTAACAATCACATGAGAGAATTAAGTAATTAAATTAATATAATATTGTACTGTTAGCATTTTTGCATCACCAAACTTATAGTATTGTGCTGAAAGAGCAGACAATATTTTAAAAAGTCATGGAAAGAAAAGAAAAGAAAAAGAAAAAGAAAGGGAATGAAGTGTGTAATGTTATATTTGCCGGTCCACATATCTCTTCTTCTGTTTGTTTAACATAAATAATGTATCAAAATATAAGATCAAGACAGAGGTTAGCTTACTTAACTTAATATACAGTATTAGCTTATTAACTTATTAAATTCAGAGAAAATGGTTGTCTTCAGAGTACAAATTCAGACTCAGACCTGTGTGATATAAAAACCTCTAATTCTAGTTGAGTCTAAATTTAGCCACAGGTGGGATTTTTTTTTATCCCCAAGTTTCAGTGTCATTTCAATTCAGGTTGTGAAAGAAATGTGTGTGATGTGACCTAATGTTCCTCAGCAGAGCAGCCATTTTAGGTGGGAGCTTCACATTTTAACACTGGAGTACTAATTGTAATTACTCTGCATCGGGAGGAGGAAACTCTCCCAGTGCCAGTCCCAAGCCCAGGTAAAGGAGGAAGGTTGGACATGGGGCTAGTGACCCTACCCCATAAAATGCCCCTGCTACAGAAACATCAAGCAAATATCTCAACAAGCTTAATCAACAGCATTGGAGGAGGTTGAGATGATTTGACGGTGGTAGATTAAAGTCCATTTGGGTCTCTATTCAGTGCAAAATCAACAGCGCAAATTTGTACATGGAACATCTGAACTCTTTTCCAGACAGGGAAGCTCGCTCAACTGCTACGACGATTTGATGAATATCGTCTGGATGTGATAGGATTCTCCGAGGTCTGCTGGTCAGGGTCTGGCCAGTTGGTCAGCGATGTTCCCTGTGACATGCAATGGACCATAAGCGATGTGTGGGCTTCTATAAAAAAAGCACTGATTGGCGCTGGTGCTGCTGATTGGGTGGAAATAGGTCTCCGAGTAAACTGGTCTTTGCCTCCCAAGCAAAGATAACCATCATTCAAATTTACTAGGCGATGGAAGAAGCTGAAGACGCAGTCAAGAACGAGTTCTATCACCACCTGCAAGAACATATCAGCGTAGTGCCATGCCACGACTTCTTACTCATGCTGGGTGACTACAAGGCATAACTGGATGGTGTCCCAGAGGGAATTGAAACCGTTGTTGGACTGCATGGCGCACTCAGACAAACAACAATGGAGACTGTGATTCTTGTGTAGATTCGTCCACAAGGTGACGTGGCGATCCTCGTGTGGCAAATTTTCAAATTAAATAGATTTTTTCTGTTCGCGGTTGCAGTCATCTTTACTCGATGTCAAGGCTCAGCATGGAGCTGATATTGGATTTGATCACTGCTTGCTGCTAACCAAGTTCAGGCTTTGACGCAAACTGCTTCCTGAAAAGCCACAATGCCTGCGTCCATTTGATGTCGCCAAGCTTAAGAATCCAGCTACCACTCCACAATTCTAGCTTGAGCTTCAAAATAATTTTGAACTGCTTGCTTGACTTGATGTAAACAGGGACATCAAAGGGAAAAGGTCTCACTTCTGGCACTCAGTAATTAAGAGCACGGAGACAACGATAGACTGGCAATGTGGGACATTCGAGGAAAAAGGATTAGCACAGCCACATGGGACCTGATTGATGTGAGGAAGAACTGGAAGCAGATAAGATGCCAAGATGCTACTGGTTCTGTATGTGAGGCAGTGGAGGAACAGTATCAGATGGCTGATCACATATTGGAGTGGAGATGAAAGGTGGAACAAGTGAGTGTGGATCAAGAAAAAGGCCAGGAAGCACAAGAAGTGGCTGACCACAACAACACCACAACAAGACCCCTTACCAGATTGTGCGAGGTCTGACTGGGTCGTGTAGTGCACAAAGAGCCCCCATCAAGGACAAAGATGGTTACCTGTTTCTTATTTCTGAAGAACAAGAAAGACGATGGGTAGAACATTTCCAGGATACACTCATCAAATGGATCCAGAATCAATGTTTCCCGACGAGCTCCTTACCCTTGGAAATGACTTGAAAGTGGAAATAGGCCCGATCTCCACTGCTGATATCTGGGCGGCGGTCTCAGTGCCCAAGTACAGCAAATCCCCAGGCCTTGGTAAGATCTCACCAGAGATGCTGAAGCATGATGATAATGCCCTTGTAGACATGCTGACTGCCCTATTCAACACCCACTGGGAGGAGTCGGCAATCCCACAGGATTGGAAGCGAGGCATAATTGTCAAATTGCCAAAGAAGGGGAACCTGGCTGACTGCAACAATTGGTGTGGGATAACGCTCCCTTCTGTTCCCGGGAAGAACAGTGCAGTTATTCTCGGCACATGGTCGATGACTGGGTGCAAGAACAACAAGCCAGATTATGGAACAGATCTTAATCTTACGGACGATCATTGAGCAGAGTGTTGAGCTGCATCAAAAGCTGTTGATTGGGTTCATCAACTTTACTAATGCATTTGATAGCATCCATCAGGAGACATTGTGGAAGATCGCCCACTCATACAGCATTCCCCAATGAGTTGTCGATATTTTTCGGAATATCTCCCACCAATCAAGCATGCCCCTTAAGTACCAACCAAGAAATCTGTGATTTCTTCCCAATTGACACGGGGGTGCAAAAAGTCTATGTGCTATTGTCATTCCTTTTTCTGCTTGCCATAGATTTCACCAAATTGAATGTTCCAGCAAAGGTCCTTCGAGCAGATTCTCTGAATGTCATATCATGACCTCGTCAGTAATGAAAAAATGCACCTTTTGAACCACCACCCACCTATTGGCCAATATCATCACTGAGCACTGGTTTAGCTTTGCGGGCCACATCCTATGTCTGTCCCCTCAGTGGCTATTAAAAAATGCCTATGCTGTGGATGCCTTTGCAAGGGAAACAGAAACAAGGGCACTCGAGGCAAACCTGGAGATGCACCTTTATCAAGGACTCCATGCAACTTGGCATGTGACGAGGCCGAAGCTAGTGCTGCTAACGGAGCTCGATGGCGATCGTTTGTCACCCAATGCACCATTCGGTGCAGGGGTAACTAAGTCTAAGTAAGACTAATTGTTATTACTATTACATGTTTAATTAAATAAACATAAATATAAGCTATAAATACTTAGATAATATCATTACTAAAAGTTTTATTAGGGTGTTCTTTTCTTCAACCTCTTTGAACATGTGTACTTGTATTAAGGTCGTTAATATTTAATTATTTTTAAACAATTATTCTGAATTTAAGTGATTTAACACCTTTTTTAAAAAGTGTTCTTTTTTCACACCTCTTTTAAAAAAGGAATCTTCAATCGTTTCTTCATTATACATTGCTCCAGTCAGCGCACGCACTTATGACACACGCACACACACACACACACACACACACACACACACACACACACACACGTTTTCCAAAATAACACAACTTTATTATAGTTGCTGTC
>JAQQZX010000005.1:6149573-6163891 GCA_030068355.1 Notoglanidium maculatum | reverse complement strand
CACACACACACACACACACACACACACACACACACACACGTTTTCCAAAATAACACAACTTTATTATAGTTGCTGTCAATACACTGATAATAAAAAGGAGACGCATGAGTGAGTGAGTGAGTGAGTGAATGAGAAAGTGAGCTGGAGCAGGTCCACGTGCGGGTGTGCGCGTCCACGCTCCATCACATTACACTCTTTAACGAGAGTGGCGCAGATGCTCGTGGAACTGCAATATTGAGTTTTAAAACTCTTCAGCAGTGTGATTTGTGGCTCTGTCAGCCTCAGTATTTGTCATCCGTGTTGACATTATTATTTATTTTTTTCACAGGCTTAAACCCGCTGATCAGCCATTATGTCCCGTGATGGATGTGTGTTTATGGTGAAGCGAGCGCCTCCGCTGCGGGATATTATTATAAAAAACATGGCGTTATTCTGTCAGATTTCAATCACGCACCGCGTCATTCGTCATGTTGTTGTTGGCTGGTGAAGGCCACGCGTTGATGGTGATGGATGATGATCAAGGCTGCTGATTTCACTTGCTTCAGCTGTGGGTTGTATCCCTCCGCACCCCCATGCGCCCCCGTGCACCCCCAGGCTGTCTCTTTAGATTTTATAGCAATCATTTATTTTAAATCTCTAAATATGTCTTATCACTGTCTCACTGATGATCAATATAAACACTCCTGATGGACGTGGTGCACCACAAATCCATCTATATGTTCCTGCGTGTTCCTGTGTTCGCCCTAACCCATCTCTGTGATCCTGTTTTCACTTCAAACCCATCTCGATCTCCCTTCATTGACCATAAACCTGTCTTAATGTTCCTGTTTTCACCTCTTCCTGTGTTCTCCATCAGGATCACGAATTCTCCTTATGGAAGTTGTATGCGGAAAATTTTTTTTAACTTCACATTGACACACAGCAGGAATTTCATACCACTGTTCTGGAATTCTGACTGGTATACATTAAGTATGGAATAACACACTTCGGGTCATACTAATATAGGAAAATAATCCACACTTGACATGGAAGTACGATCTTTGAGAAGTAGTACCACTCCTTATAATGCATATCACAGAGATTACAGATGAATTAAACTTTGCAATTTTTAACTGTTTCTAGTTACATGTAATGTCCATGAAACAAATGAGTTCCTGTTCTCACCTTGAAGCTATAATCAGTCGTTCCCACAACTTCTCTTTTTTCTCTCTTAAAGTTAATACAAAAGAACACAAAGAGTTACTCAGGTGACTGTTCTAGGACAGTAAATGAGTGATGAATTCCACACTTAAAATGGCTGATGTTCTAGTATTTAGTGAGGAACTAATGTAAAGTAAAAGGTCAGCGATGAAACATCCAATTATGAGCCCTAAATAAGTGTGACTTTATTTAATAATTAATAAGAGTGCACTTTATTTTTCTCTCTTCCGTCCTGTGTGTGAAGAGACGGATTGCGCACTTTTCCGGCCGTGAGCGTCTGTGGTCGTGCGGGTCCGTGTACCTCGGCGCTAACTGTGCTTAGGGCTCATTGTTAACATAAGGCCAAATCTGTAATATAGCATGGACAATTAAGTGCACAATTTTTGTATAAATGCAAAATCCTTCAGCGTGAATAATTCAGTCGGGCCGCTCCGCCTCGTTTAATGGAGAGAGTGAGCGAGGGAGAGCTCATTTGGTTCGGTTTAATTAGATTTTATGATGTATGATATTGCTAATTCGGTGGCCAACGTGAGCTGTCATGGCCCCCATTTTTAACCATATTGAAAAATTCAAGCTTTATTATCGCCCAGCTCGCTCATTCGCCCCAATCAGAGCCGAGTAATGAGCTGCTAACCTTCTCTCTCTCTCTCTCTCTCTCTCTCTCTCTCTCTCGCTCTCTCTTTCTAAAGACCACCGCTGAGCCGAGGAGTTAGCAATTGAGTTGAGACCGAAGTTATGAACCCAAGTAGTGCGGGTGAGTGAGAGAGCAAACGAGACAATGAGAGCAAATGAAGTGAGAAAGAGAGAAATACAGAGAGAGAAAGAGAGAGAGAGAGAGAGAGAGAATGAGAACGAGAGAGAGAGAAACAGTGGTGGTCTTATTGAGATGGCTTTCACTTCCACACTCAATCCTGATGAGAATTTTACTGAAAACGAGTGAAATTTTTTTTCTTGTTCTTAGCAGTTAGCATCTCATCTGTCTCTAGCAAACATGCTAATCTCACTTTTGACTCATATCACACACTACATGTTATATTCTACTCTAGACTATTTCAAACCTAACATGTTGTGCTAAGAACAGATCATGGTACGTCACATCAATAAACTTCCAGAACAGGGTTTGTTTCACACACTGAGAGAAAGAGAGAGAGAGAGGGCTGGTGTGAAGAAGACGTAGTGCAGAAGGGACAGACAGAGATGAAGAAAGGCGACAGAATTGGAATGAGATTCGAAACTACAGACAGCTGAATTGGAAGCGAGTCTTTTAGTGTGTATAATTAACTGTCCAAGTACGAGCTGAGCTGAGATTAATGAGAGACTTTACACGCTAAAGACACGACTCCCAAAAAGCCCAACAGTCTGCAAGGCAGCAGCAGGTTCTTACCAGGACATCAAAATTCTCATCAGAACATCATGGCTCTTACCAGAACATCAGGGCTCTTGTGAGAGCATCAGGGTTCTCACAAGAACATCAAGGCTCTCACCAGAACATCAAGGCTCTCGCCAGAACATCAGGGCTCTTACGAGAGCCTCATGGTTCTCACAAGAACATCAGGGCTCTTACGAGAGCCTCAAGGTTCTCACAAGAACATCAGGGTTCTCACAGGAACATCAAGGCTCTCACCAGAACATCAGGGCTCTTACGAGAGCCTCAGGGTTCTCACAAGAACATCAGGGCTCTTACGAGAGCCTCAAGGTTCTCACAAGAACATCAGGGTTCTCACAGGAACATCAAGGCTCTCACCAGAACATCAGGGCTCTTAAGAGAGCCTCAGGGTTCTCACAAGAACATCATGGCTCTCACCAGAACATCAGGGCTCTTGTGAGAGCATCAGGGTTCTCACAAGAACATCAAGGCTCTCACCAGAACATCAGGGCTCTTACGAGAGCATCAGGGTTCTCACAAGAACATCAGGGCTCTTGTGAGAGCATCAGGGTTCTCACAAGAACATCAAGGCTCTCACCAGAACATCAGGGCTCTTACGAGAGCATCAGGGCTCTTACGAGAGCATCAGGGTTCTCACAAGAACATCAAGGCTCTCACCAGAACATCAAGCCTCTCGCCACAACATCAGGGCTCTTACGAGAGCCTCAGGGTTCTCACAAGAACATCAGGGCTCTTACGAGAGCCTCAAGGTTCTCACAAGAACATCAGGGTTCTCACAGGAACATCAAGGCTCTCACCAGAACATCAGGGCTCTTAAGAGAGCCTCAGGGTTCTCACAAGAACATCATGGCTCTCACCAGAACATCAGGCTTTCACCAGAACATCAGGGCTCTTGTGAGAACATCAGGGTTCTCACAGGAACATCAAGGCTCTCACCAGAACATCAGGGCTCTTGCGAGAGTCTCAGGGTTCTCACAAGAACATAATGGCTCTCATCAGAAAATCAGGATTCTCACCAGAACATCAGGTTTCCTACGACAACATCAAGGATCTCACCAAAACATCAGGGTCTTTACAAGAGCATCAGGTTTTTCACCAGAACATCTGGATTCTCACAAGAACATCAGCCACTTGAAGCATCCCAAACACAACTCAATCAGAATTCTCACCAGAACATTTTTGGGCCTTTTGAAGAAACATCAAAAACTAAAGGCAGAACTTCAGTTATTTTATGAAACATCCCAAATGTACAGGAAAAATGATTCAACGGACTGTCAGTCATTTTGGCATTTTGAAGAACCGTTCTTTGACCCAAAGCAAAGCAAATCAGGGTTCTCACCAGAACATGGCCTTTTGAAGAAATATCTCAAACCCATGGACAGAAATGTTCCCAAAAGGCAGTAAGACAGGGTTGCACCCACAAGAACAACAATTTGAAGAACTGTCTCAAACTCACATCACACCCAAATACATTGAAGAATTCTTGCCAAAATGCAGTCCCACTGCAAGTCAAGGCTCTCACCTAGGACATGGCCATTTAATTAAATGACCCAAACATAAAGAAACATCTCAAAGGTTCTTGCAAGAACATAGTTCATTGAAAGAAACATGCCAAACATGCTGATGGGTTCTCACAAGTATGCTGTACACCATTAATGCCACAAACGCCATTCTCCACAGCTTTCCAAGCACACCACAACTCTAGGTTCTCACCAGCATATTAAGGGTTTGAACAAAACTCCCAAACACACAGCAAGGCTAGCTGCCACACATTGGCTTTCTAAGGCTAGGAATCTAACATGCCATTAAAGATGTTAACGCTAACTAACAACATTTTGATGAATGCTAGCCTAGATGTACTAGCTTAATAATTTCAGATGATTGACTGAGGTGTGTTATAAAGTTAACTCCAACACTCTAGCATGCAGCTTGCTTTGGGGGAAAACTTAAAGCTAGCATTGTCATTAATGTGCTCTAGCATTCAGTATGCTAGTAAAATTAGATCAGTGAACTCTGGATGAATGTTAGCTGTCTTGATGAAATGTACTAGCATTTTAATTCTGTTTGATGCTAGAATGGACAACAAATTTGTTATTATTAATCCTTAGATTTTCCTAAACAATTCTTGAAAAAACTTGAACTTTTGGTTACCTTTTACTAGATTTCCTGTGCTAGAGCCTGTATTTTTCTTCAATACCTGCTAGCAGACTGACACTAGATTAGCTGTTTGAAGCTGGACCCCAAGAGTGAAAGGGGATTCTCTGTAATGTGGTGTACAGTAATCCTGTGCTGGGGTCACGCCAGGCTTTAGCGTGCTAGCTGCTAGAGCCTCCGCTGCTGCTGCTCCTGCTGCTGCTCCCCCATTAGCGAGGCCATTTGTATACGAGGCGGTAATTACACGGCGCGAGCCCTGGGGCGTACAGTGACCGATTTCACCTTTCAGAAATATACGATTCAAACACAATATAATTACGGCTGTGTGTTAAATGAGTAATGAAGTCGCCCCCTCTGAGCCCCACGATTTCCATTCCCAGGCGCCATTTGTAAATATTTCTGCGCTAATTCTCCTCACATTTATTCCCCCCGCTAGCAAGTTGAAGAAATCGATTTCAGCTTTAGCCAGCAACGGCTCTTGCAATACCGTTGAATTTCTGTGCTTCATTCTTAATTTTATTTATATATTTACTTTTATTTATTTATGTACACATGAGCGAGAGGCAGTGCTGTGATTTCTTTCTTTCTTTCTTTCTTTCTTTCTTGTTTTTTTTTTTTTTAAAGATCCTATCACTCATCGTGTATTTATCCATTTTCAGAGCTTTCCCTCAAATCATCACTGAAGCCTTGGTTATTTTATGGCCTATTTTCAGCATTTTCTCACTCGCTCTTAAATGTGCTGTTTGGAAATAAACCTCTCCTGTGCACTCGGGGAAAAAACCCGGTGCTCGATGGGCAATCCATCTATTTCCCCCTCTTTCTGAATAAAGTGTAGCCTTTTTATATTTGAGATGAAAATGTCAGTAATTTATTTAAGATGGATGACTTCTTACATTTGTAGCCAATAAATGAAAAATAGATGAGGCGCGCGGTTCTGGCTCGTTTAATATTTAAGGCAATATTAAAGCTCTCAGCACGAGGGTGGAAGGAGTTTTATTTAAGAGCAATAAGACTATTGGGCCTTGTTTGCCGAGAACCTCATGCATATTGGATGTGCTTTTCTCACTCCTGTTCCTCGCACAGTACAGAAAAAGACTTAAGAGGAGCTAAAATGGCATAGTTCCACTCCCCCGATGTGTGATCTGTGTTATTGTTTCCACTGGGAGGCAGAGGAAAGAAGACGCAATATGGCTTTTACGATTCTGTTGACTGTATGATAATAAAAGCGTGTTTGTGTGTTCTCATCTTTCTCCCAGAAAAGCAGCATCGTGGCACTAAATGACTCTGCTGTGACATGTCTTTTTATTTTGCTCCATTTTAAGAGGAAAATTAACACATCACTGCTGAGGATCTGGATTCAAACAGTTCATTAGCAGTTCATGATGTTAAATAAATTCAGTAATTAACTATATTTCTATCGCTTCCTATCTGAGTTGCTAATAAGGTATGCTTAGTGAGCTGAGTGGAGTCCAGAGTCACTAGCTCTAGAGCGTAAGTCGTTCCAGACTCTTTAGGTCTAGAGCCTGATCTGAATGCAGAGACTTTAGCTCTGGAGTCCAAATCAGAATCCGTAACTCTAGGGTACGATTTGAATCAAGTCAAATAAAATTATTACCAAATAGTTACTTTACCTTTTGTGAAAAATGTAGCTGAAATATATAGTTTAATGAGGGTGATGTTGAATAATGTTGGACTGAGTCAAATCAGCGGCTCTAACTCTAGAGCCTGAGTCAAAACCAGAGTTCGCAGTTCTAAACCAAAATTATAACCATAGTGTCTAGAATCTAGAATGTCTACATTAACTCTAGAGCTCAACTTGAATGCAGAGTCTCTATCTGTAAAGACTGATTCGAGGGCAAAGTCTGTAGCTCGAGAGCCTGAGTCAAGGACTGTAGTCTGTGGCTGTAGAGAACAAGTCAAATGCAGATTCATTAACTCTAGAGCTTGAGTGAAGATTAAAGTCTGAGTTGAGTGCGGAGTCTTTAACTCTAGAGCCAGAGTTGAACGCACAGTGTATTGCTCTAGAACCCAAGGCAAGGGCACAGTCTCATACTCTAGAGCTCAAGTCGAGTGCAACCTCTCTCTGTCTAGAGTCTAAGTCAAAGTCAGTGTGTCTAGTATTAGAGCCCTATTTAAAAGCAGAGGTTCTAGCTCAAGGGCGGAGGCTGTAAACCTAGAGAATGAGTTGATTGCCTCTAGAACCTGAATCAAATATAGAGCCCCTGATGCTAGAGTCCAAGTTGATTCCAGAATCTTTACACCTTGAGCACGAGTCATGTCCAGACTCTCAGAGTCGGGTGCAAACTCTCTTTTTCTAGAACCAGAGTCAAGTGCAGAACTTTGGCTCTGGTTGAATGCAGAGACCTCTAGAACCCGAATCTAGAACAGAGAATCTAGCTCTGGAGCTTGAATCATGTGCAGTGTCCTGAGGCGAGTGCAGAGTCTGTAGCTGTAGAACGCTGAAACACAGAAACTGTACAGCATCAAGTATTAAAATAATAATTTTCAATCCCCACTCTATTAAAGCTTCTCATATTCGGAACAACCACTTATACATTGTCTTTCTTTTTTTAATTCAAAATTCATTCACACACACACACACACACACACACACACACACACACACTCTACAGTGAGTTTAACAGCTCTTTGGATTGTAGTGGTGGTTAACTGCTATATTAAGTGCGAGAGCAGAACTGTTCACCGGACAAATGAAATTAAACGAATCCTCGTGGCCCGTTTGCCCTGTCTCATACGACGCAGAGAGAGAGAGAGAGAGGGTAAATTATAAATTATATAAAGTATCTGTTCTCTGTTTCTCTCTATGTGCCATTCAGCATGTCTTTCTCATCATATTAAACAATTTTTTATGTTTTTTATGTGATTGATCTGAATTTGAGGAGCAGCTCTGTGATGAAAGCGAGTAGCACTCGTTGTAGCGCGCGCTTCATCAGTTTCATCCTCCCTCTCGAGCTCGAGCACCATAATTACAGGCAGCTGAGGAGGAACAGCGAGCGGCCTAAACACAGCTGCCACGCATCCAACCCGAGGGAAGGACGAGGGAGACGAGTGGATGGATGGATGGATGGATCTTAGCGTAACGGTGTTAAACTAAACGAGTGTAATGAGGCAGATGGAGAGATTTGGATCACGACCAAGGTTACGTAATCTACTCCAAACTCAGAGGCTTGATCTGATCACTGTCATTAAATTATGACTCGTTAGGGCTCAGAGAGGCGTCTGTTAGAGAGACACGTGAGCGCACGCCCAACAGGACCTGAAAATCTGCTTTTATTGTCTAATTATCTCATTAGACAAATTAACACACAGTCAGTGATTTTGTAATTTTGTAATTTGGTAAATGTACCTCAAAGATACATCAGTGATCCCATTATGTGCCTTTAGATATTAGAGGCAGCCTGAAACAGAAAGAATACACGTTTTCTTCCAGCTGGCTTTTGGTTTAAACATTTACATTTTGTTGGAATTGAAAAAAGTGGGCGTGGCTAAACAAACGAGAAATCGGCTGATCTACACCCCATCATGAAGTAGAGTAGCATATACATCAACAATAAAATTAGTAAACATCGTCAATCATCAGGAAGCTCTCACTAAAATACAGGACATAGTGTTTTGTGTCAACAATATTTAGTGCATAAAAGTGAATCAAAGATATTTATTGCAGCATATTTAAAAGAATGAAAAGAACATTTTTTTTTGCTCAATACTTCTTTCCTGTGGTCTCAAATAACTGCAGAATGCTGTTCTTTTATTGGCTTAATTTTTCAATACCTGAGTATTAGATGGATATGAGGGTAAAGCGGTGTGTTGTATGCATATGATATGTAAACAAGGGATTAATGGGCGGGGCTTGTTTCCACACAGCTGAAGTTGCCACTCATTATGATGTCGTATGACATTTTCAGGACTCAGAGACAGAATTGTTTATTGTATGAACCGAAACCTTTGATAAACAAATGTGCACTTTGCTATTATTCAATTATTCAAGCTATTATTAGATATAAAAATTTTAATATTTTATTTTTGCTTCTTTCTTTTTTTCTTCTTTTTCTTCTTCTTCTTAATTTCGCCATCATTGTTGTAATTTTTTTGTATTGTTGTTTGGATGAGGATCAGAAGCCCAGGATGTCGTTCATCCATCTCGGACCCTTTTTCCTCCCTCTGTAACCTCGGCTGAACAGATTACAGCTGCTCTCGGGAACCTAGCCTCGGGTCGTCTCCTCTATACTCGCTCTTATTTATACTGGATGGAGGAGACGGGGGGTGTGGGTGTCGGATGTGGGCTATGTGCTGTGATGTGCTGTGCTGTTCTGCGATGAACCTTCACTCCACCAGATGGGATCCATGCTGTAATTTAACCTTGAGAAATTCCCTCATGGCTAATTCACATGGCACTCATTTACTTACAGCAGACAAATTAAATCACGCAGACAAATTAAATCATGGTGTGTCACAGCCAGCTTACACGCCGCTAGTGCTGATCTACATGAACGCTGCTACTGTTTACCATCACTGCAGAACTATTAGCATGGGATAGCATCTTGCCAGTATGTCGTCTCATCACTAGTAAATACATTTCTGACATCATTTTCCACACCAGGCAGGAAGAGCGCTTAATATCAACACCATTTAGTGCTGAATAAGAGGAGATTTAAAACCCATAACCTGAAATGTGTCATGTAGGTTTTGATAGAATAAATATTTATTTAACGACAGCAGTTTATGATTCGTAAACGGATTCAAACTTCTCACCATAATGATTCCCTTTGTACAGCTTATACCGATTCACTTCAAACTCATTCACATTACACCGATTCACCTTATACAGATTTTTATACAGAAACAGCTTAAACAAATTCACTTTATACCAATTCACCTAATAATGATTCACTTCATACTGTTTCACATGACACTGATTCACCCTATACTGATTCACTACAGATGCATATATATATATATACTGTATATATATTCACATTAAATCAAAGCACTTACTAATTGACATTATACTGATTCACTTTATACTCAATAGTGATTCTCTCAATTCCTATTAATGATTGACCTTATACAGATACAGAAACAGACCCACTTTGTATTGATTCTTTTGTGCCGATTCATCTTCTACTGATTCACTTTATACATGATTCACCTCTTACTGATCCATTTTATACTGATTCACATTACAAAGATTCACATTCCTTTTATTCTGATTTATCTTACACAGATTCACTTTTAACTGATACTGAATAGGATTCACATTATACTGATTCATTTAATTCCTATGCACTTTATAAAGAGTCACTGTATTTGCGTAATATTGATTCACTTTGTACACATTCTCTTTATACCACTTGATACTGATTCATTTAATATTGATTCACTTAACACTGATTCACCTTGTACGCATACACCTTATATGTATTCACTCAATACCGATTCATCTTATACTGATTCACTTAACACTGATTCATTTTGTACACATTCACGTTACACCAATTTACTTTATACTGATTTATTTAACACTGAGTCACCTTATACTGACTCACCTAATATAAATGAATACGATTCTCTTGATGCTAAATCATTCATTGCTTAATTTAATATTTTTTTAAAATCCTGTTTTAGTTGTTTTGTTATAAAATCTAAAGTGGCTAAGTAGTGCACACTACAGAACAGTTTGAGAGCTCAACAAAAGAAGTGAAAAAAGGGATGAAAGGAAAATAAATACTGTTGTTTTTACCAGTTATTCACCGCTGTGTTTTCTGAAATGGTGCAGTTTTACAGCAGGTTGTGAAAATGAGGGATATCTCAAAGCGTGTGTGTGCGCGCGTCTGTGAGTGTGTGTGTTTTCAGGAGTCAGGACCTCCAGGCCGATATGAATTACCCACAAGTACCACAGAATAATAACCGAAAAAAGGAGAGTGTGGTCCACCAGTCCTGCACCGCGTACAAGAAATCGATAGCAATGCTTAATGCAGGCTGGATGAAAAATGAGTCTCAATAACACCACGCCATCATAAAAATAATAACAAAGCAAATAAAAACACCTCACAGATGGTGAGAGGGGCACGAAACGGAGCGGGGGACGGAACGTGCTAAAATATAGAAGGTTTATTTTAGCCTTTGTGTGATTCTGGGTTCAGTTAGTCGGATAAATGCGGCAATAAAATTCAGCATGATGTTAAATACTTTTTAATAATTACAGTTAACATGGAAGTAAAACAGTGTTTAAGCACGTGACTGATCAATATTTGTGTTTTTTGCTAAGTTTTAGTGATATTTAAAACTGAAATTCAACTTTAACTTTAATTAATCGGCATTTTATTAATAATTAATCAGGGGTTATACATTAGGAATGAAAAGGCCTAAAATGAACTAATTTAAAACTTAAATTGTTTTATTGCAATCTAGCATTGGCCATAAATAGGCAGAAAACAACCACTTGGTTTACACTGAACTGAAAAATCTGCATCGAATCGAGTCACTTTAAACTGATTCACTCTGCAGTGATTCACATCACACCAATTCACTTAATACTGAATCAGATTATGTAGATTTTAATTGATACTGATTCACATTATTATTATTTATTTCCTATTCACCTTCTACTGATTCACTTTTTGCAGAATCACTTAATACTGATTCAACTTGTATCGACTCAATATAAAAGAGTTCACCTGATTATAGGAACAATTTACACCGACCCACTTCATACTCTTAGACGTTACACTACACACTTTTTAAATAGATTCACGTCTTACTTTTTCACCTTGGGCCAATTCAAACTATAACACGTCAAATAATTTACACTGATTCAACCTTCTGTGATTCGCATTACACTGATTCACCTTATACAGATTCCTTTTAAACATTAAAATAATTAATTTAAACTGATTCATCTTCAGTGATTCACATGATACCAGTTCATGTTATGACAATTAAGTTCATTTGCATTTACTTTATGCTGATTAAATATTCACAGATTTACAGTATAATAGATGAATTAGTATATTTTTTCCTGACACTGAATGTATGTTGGTCCAGCAACCGCTGCACCACCGATCACTCAGCCAGGACATGTTTGCTTCTGAAGTTGTGTGCAGAAGCTACACTGCTAATGAAGCTAACAAGCAACGGAAGTCTACAGGCACCAGTTTAGCGTCTGCGTGTCATCACTCTGATCCTTTAAGACGCTTTTTATTCATCACTAAATTTGAATGTCCACAATTAATATTAACACTGTCATGCCAACAAGTAATTACCCCCCACCTCTCTATCGCTCCCCATCTTTCTTTTCGTGTGTCCTGTTTTGGCTAAGCTAACCCCTCTGTTAGCGAGACGCTCGTTAAGCGCAGTGTGTTTAATTATATAAGAAGATAATTACGGGGCTGAAAGCTGAAGCTGCAGCACTTTGGCACGAGTCGTTTGTTTATTTTACACACTCACGTCGCTAATCAACTTAATATGTTTGGGAGGCCGAGTCCAAGATGGCCGCCACCCAAATAGGATGCTCACATGCACACACACACACACACACACACTCATACACACACACATGCTGGCTGTTAATGGCTGTAATTTGCATAATATCAAAGACTGAAGTGAATCAGACTGCATTTCAAAAAAGGCTCTCTCTCTCTCTCTCTCTCTCTCTGTGTGCACTTGGATTTTTTTTTTTTTTTCATTTTTACCATATTATATTATATTATATTATATTATATTATATTATATTATATTATAAATAAGATTTAAACCTGTTCAGCTTATTTAATTTTTGTAAATTATTTTTTCTTGTTATTTTGACATTTTACTGTATAATTAAATGTTAAATGTAATTTAATGCAATTATGTTTATATAGAATTTTCAACAATTGACATAATGTATGAAATTTATTATTATTATTATTATTATTATTATTTTAAAATAATAATGTAAAATAATAACATTAAATATATAATAAATAGCAATGTACAAAAACAATTAACGTGTAATACTTTATAATCTCTAATTATATTTAATAATAATAACAAATTAGTAATGTAGTCTTTACAGTAGTATTTATTATTATACATTAGTAGTTATTATTTTTTGTTTCTGGTTTATTTGCAATTATTTGAAGCTTTTTTATAATCCAGTGCAGACAGAGAGAGAGAGAGAGTGTGTGTGTGTGTGTGTGTGTGTGTGTGTGTGTGTGTGTGTGTGTGTGTGTGTGTGTGTTAAATGATGAGCTGTAGTGTCGAGTGTATTTTGGTGTCCGTCACATAAAGGACTCTTTATTTAGCAGATTATTTATTAACAGGATTATTGATGGCATTTAGAGAAGTGGGCGGAGTCAGAGCCCAGTCCCATGGCCCTGAGGGACACACCCCTTCACCCCACAGCATTAATGATGACACACATCATCCATTACAGCATAACAAGACACACACACACACTATATATATATGTATTTAGCCGAAAAATGTACACACACTTCAGGAAAAGAAAAATTTGAATAAATATTTTAATGCTAAATTTATTCAGACATCACGAGAGTAATATGAGTTCCCTTTGGTCTCTAAAGATGAGCTCAAAGTGGTGGCTGTCAGCTTCCAGACATTTATGTGTAGAAGAGTTCCTGAAGTGTGGATATATTTTTTTGCTGACTCTGTATAAAGTGCAAAAATATCATTATTCTTAAAAAATAAAAATAAAAAGTTTACACATGAAGCTTGATGTGCATGCTTTGATGGAAATCCTGAACCTTAAACTGATGCAGGATAAAAGAAACGTTACAATTAAATGTATAAAATGTAGGAAAAAAAAAGAAAATATAGATAGTTTGGAAAGCATAAAGGTTATGAAAAAAATGAAGAAGAAAAAAACAAAACAAAGTAGGAAAGAATAACTTCAATTATTGAGGAGAAGAAAACAGATGAAAGAATGATGATAAAAACAATAAATGAAGAACAAATCATTTTAATTAATTGTGAAATTAAAAAATTAATTAGAAATTAATTGGGAGATAAAACTTAAATTATATGAACTTATATGAAGTATTGTTATTACTTATTTTAGAATATTGTTCTATTAAAATAAAAACAAAGAAGAATTAAAGAAAAAAGCAATGAAGTGTGAAAGAATATAATATAAAACTAAAAATGCATAGTAAATGAAAACTAAAGAAAAAAAATGAAAATTGAGTGAACTGACAGAAGAATGAATTTTAAAAGAATGAATGAAAGAAAGAATAAAACACAGAGTAGTGATGAAATGAAGATGAAACGAAATGTATGTGTGTGTGTGTGTGTGTATTTCCACTGAGCATGATCTGAATCGAAGCTGCTGATTGGTCGGCTTTCTTCTTTCTTTATTTCTTGTTATGACATCATCACTTTCATTTAAATCCTTCCACATTCAGTCAGTGTGTTTCACAGAGAAAGTTTCACAGATTTAATTAAGGAACAGAATAAAGTTTATAAAACACTGGAAAGGTGTGCTGTGTGTGTGTGTGTGTGTGTGTGTGTGTGTGTGTGTGTGTGTGTGTGTGTGTGTGTGTGTGGGTGTGTGTGTGTG
>JAQQZX010000005.1:6099722-6110331 GCA_030068355.1 Notoglanidium maculatum | reverse complement strand
ATAACGATCCACACTGTTACACTATAATCATCCACACTGTGACACCATTACAACATGCCCTGTTACACGGTAACGATACACTGTTGCAATGTAATTATCTGCATCATTACACTGTAATGACACACTGTTACACTGTAACAGTCCACACAGTTACATCCTTCCTTGTACTTCTGTATTTTAATGATTAGATATACAATCTTAATGAGATCTTTAATCCTTATTCTCTTTTGAATAATTTTTGTTTATGTTCTAAAACTTGATTTCTTGTAAGCCACATTAGCCTATGAGACATGACTTTGCCCATTCGTTTAACAGCAGGGGTGGAGTCAGACTGGGGCGGAGGCAATTATATAATCATTCACAGCTCACACTGCATCATAGGTAACACACACACACACACTCACACACACACACACCCTGACACACCATACAAACGCTTCCGATGTCTGATAACCAGCAGCCTAATAAGAGTTTCTGTGTGTTCTAGTGTTTGGACTTCGATGTTTTTTTTAAATCTATGATTTGCTGTAGCTGAATGAAATGAAATGGAAAATGAAAATAAAATTGACTGCCATTGTTGATGGAGGAGAAACGTCTGAGCATGTGAGTGTCACGTACCTGTTTCTGCTCGATGCGAATCTGAGCAGTGAAGACGGCGTGAGGGGGACAAAAAGCCACCAAATCTCATTAGCTGAGGTTCAGGAGGAGCGCGGGTTCTGCGCTAACGTAATGAACAGCTACCTACACAGGAGTCTTCACCCGTCACCCCGGAGATCACACAGACGTGCACTCACATGCACACACACACACACACACACAATAACAGAGAACATGAAGTGACCACTAAGACACATAAATCATACTGAAACATCTCATTCATGTTTGTATTCCTGGACAATATAAAAGTAGCCGCATTGCAGTGACTGCTTCATGAAGTTTCATGTACCTTTATAAAGAACAAACTGATCCTACAAATGTTTTTCAAGCATTGAGCTTTAGCTTCCCCCGGCTTAAAGCCATATATATCAGTGAAATAGCTGAGACGTTTTGAATGTCGGATGTTTACTTCTGGAGCTACAAGGCTAATGTAGCTAACAAGTTATGGAAGTCTATCTCACCTTAAATATCTTGTAAAAGTTCTTCTGACTTGCAGATGTGATTTAGGAAACAGCAGACCTTCCTGTATTCTATGAACATGAACTAAACTTCACCACATAGATGAACACAGCCATGTTGGACAGTCAGAAGCTATAATAACTCCAGGGCAATTCTGGTGCTCTTCTACCATATAGGCTTCTCCGTCTAGGCCACGCCTTCCAAAAAAAAACAAAGGTGGAAGTGTAGCAGGATGATAATAAAGTCTAATTTTAAAGTCTTTTAAGTATTGGGTGTGTATGTACAAATTATATATATGCATATATTTTAGATGACATAATTCCGCTACTTACATCACTTCCACTAGAAGGTCAAAGGTGCAAAATTATATTAAAACGTTAAACCTGCAACACACCTTCATTATTTTCTTGCACTCCAACTGCGTGCATCGTCACTCCTCTCCATTTTTTTCTAGCGTATCAATGTTACCAAAACAACCAGCATTAATGATGTATTTTCCTGTTACGTCCATACGACACATCGGGACACGTTAGCGTTTACACTACAGAAGGTATGTGGTTAAATGCGTCCCAGACCACCTCCGCAAGTGGTTTGAGCAAATGCGTCTTGAATGCATCTTGGAGGTCGTTTACACTTGTATTTAGGTCCAGTTGTGATCAGATCGCCCAAGACGCATTTTAATGCCAAGTGTGAACGGGGTCACTCTTACACTGTAACAGTCCATGATTATACATTGTAATGATCCACACTGTTAATCGTAACAAGCGACACTGTTACACTGTACAAATCCACAAATTACACTGTAATGATCCACACTTCTACATTGTAAACATCCACGCTGTTACTGTAATGATCCACAGAGTAATGCTGCGATGATCCATGTAAGACTGCATTGATCAACAGTTTCATTTCAATACTTTCTGTACTTTGTATTTCTGATCGAATTTTGAGTTTAGAGGATCAAACAGGACAGTGTTGATTCCAAAATGCTAGTTTGTTTAGCAGAAAAGTGGTCAAATTTGTGGCAACCATTTCCTCCATCTTTAATTTCCACCAACACCTATCGTCAAACATAGGTGTGTGTGTGTGTGTGTGTGTGTGTGTGTGTGTGTGTGTGTGTGAGAGAGAAAGAGAGAGACCCAGAACATCTGAGGCTCTCTTTCCATCAGGATTGTTAGTATTGAGATGGAGAGGAGACGCTCTGGCAGAACGACAGGATGGAGTGAGCTTCAGCTTCAGGCACAGGGACTCGTCCGCTGGTGCAGATGCTAAACAGTAAATAAGGCCGAGACTCTCATTATCTGTGCAGCAGGCCTGGACGTGCACATCCATCCCACACCCATTCCAGCTAAAGGTTAAGAGGAGTTACTGTGAAAAGTAATGTATTATTAACATGCCTTTCGCACTGAAGTACCTACTGATATATTTTCCTTGGTAATGAAAGCGAGGTGGGGGGGGTCTAGTCATTCGCCGTCTCTTTTCTTCACCTCCTTTATTCTGCCTGAGTGTGTGTGTGTGTGTGTGTGTCATGAGGTTGAAGGGGAGACAGTAAACAGGGCTGTGATAGTCAGAGATGTGTCGTACATTACTGAGCTTTCATTACCAAAAACCTCCGAGGCATTCAGGGCATCTGCCTGTGAGGAGGTCTTTCAATTCTCTCTCTTTCTCTCTCTCTCCATCTTTCCCTTTCTCTCTCTCTCTGTGATGTTGTTAAGCCGCTGATCGAGTGAGGAAAATGGCTGTTTGCTGTCTGATCCTGGAATGATAAGGGAGGGAGAGGAATGGGGGGGCTTTTTTCAAAAGCGAAAGAGTGTCTCTCTTCCTTTATCTGAGAGAAGAATAGAGCGATGAAGAGAGAGAGAGAGTGTAAGAAGAGGTCTGGTTTGGGGAAGCGGGGAGGAGGTACTCAGCATTTCTATTAAAAGCATTGGGCTTATTAAAGCCAGTTAAAAGACAGGAAATGGGGCGGTGACACGAAGAAAGCTCTCCACCAATTACAGACATCTTACTGATGATAGACACAATAAAACCAGCCATAATATATGTTACATATGACACATTATATACACATTACTATATATAAAATACAGTAATATACATTACTGCTGACCTGGATGGAGAGAGAGAGAGAGAGAGAGAGAGAGAGAGAGAGAGAGAGAGAGAGAAATCAGCATGGTTTTACACTTTTAAAAAAGATTTTTTAACAATTAACATGACTAAATTTGTACAAAGATTTACACAGCATTTATTTAGGGGCGGGGTTCTGGGCAGGGTTGTGGGTGGAGTTTGTGATCATACCTTTTCCTTCTCATGACATCACGTTGTGTAGACTGACAGATGGCCAATCAGAGAAACAGACAGGTACTGCACACAGACAGGAAAACGAACAGATGTCTGTCTCTAACTGTCTAACTCTCTCAAAGTTCTGTCTGTATGATAGAACCAGCACTCTATTGTAGACAGACAGACAGACAGATAGACAGACAGATAGATAGATAGATAGATTGACAGACAGACCTCTTTATCTCCCTCTCTCTCTCTCTCTCTCTCTCTCTCTCTCTCTCTCTCTCTCTCTCACAGTTGGAGCCGGTACTTGGCTGTACTCATGTTACTCAACTGTAATTACGTTGAGTATGTGATGGATGGATAAAAGGATGAATGGATAGATAAATGCTGTGACTTTTTCAGAACAGGAATGGTACGGTGCTGATTGAGATGATCTGTATTTAATAATGAATGTATATTGACTTTATCACGTTTTTTTTGCTCTGTCTGTCACACACAGATGAACTAACAAGATTTTCATTTTCTAAACAAATCCTGGCCTGTTAGCGCCTCTGCTCGTGTTTAACGCTAATGTCAGCCGTGACAGAGTTATTAGCATTCGGCGGGAGACGGATTTTCTCGCAGGTTCGTGCCACTCGAGCGTCTCTTCATGACAGCTATTTGCAAGGTTAATGTTGCCGAAACACAGCATCCATCCATCCAGCTCTCCTTCTTTTTTTCCACCCCAGGTCTTTCTCTCTCTTGCTCTCTCTCGCTCGTGCCTGGCGTTACGGTTTCATTAGCCCTCTAGATGCGACCTGTCCCGCCATAATGTTGTCAAATGTGACACGTTTCAAATTATCGGAGCCAGTTCCAGCGCTTCTGGCATACAGCGGGGCTGGAGCGCGTAGCGGCCGGCTACCGATCCGTCATCTGTGCGACCGGAGACTAACACATCCATCAATAATAATAATAACAACAACAGAGGAGTGAGTGAGAGAGCCAGCGCTGTTACACACACGTCACATGGGCGCCTTTTCCTTTTAATAATACACTGGGAGAGAAACACACACACACACACACACACACACACACACACACACACAGACACACACAGACATGCCAACCTTAGTTAAACAAGGAAAAATTGCACACATGCAAAAAATCTGGACACACATTTTTTTATTCACCTAACCTTTCTTACACACACTGTCTCTATTGACATGCTAGCTAATTAATGAAGCTGCTGATTTAGCTAGCTAGCATGTAGCCTTTGTGAATACTCAGTAACCATGGAAACAACACAGAGTCATCTGGAACGTCAACATTTACCTCATATGTGTTGATAAATTACTAAAATAAGTCTTAAAAAATGCTGTAATTGAACTTATCATTGACCGCTAATCAAACTGCCATGAGCGCTGCCATACTGAGAACAAGCCACATCGGAGCGACGGAAAATTACTGCTGACAAAGATGTCAATTGAAAGTGATCAGTTGGGATTTGTTTTCCCAAAAACAAAGCCATTATTTTAAAATTTGCTTGTGCTTTGGTTTCCTCCAACAGTAAATGTAGAAGCGTTGCTAGTTAATTAGCACAGCAGTGACTTAGCCAAACAGTTAGCAAGATTATTAGCCTATTACACACTCATACAACACAGCTGTTACACAAACACAAAAACTAACACTATGGTAAACAATCTAAACACACAAACTAGCATTAAAAAAACAAGCTAACACATACACTAGCGTTATAGTAAACAAGCTAACACAAAAATAGTATTATAGTAAACATGCTAACACATTTATTAGCATTACAGTAAACAGTCTGACACAAAAAAATGGCTTTATAGTAAATATTTTAACTTAAAAATAGCATTATAGCAAACAAGCTAACACTTAAAGTAACATTATACTAAACAGGTAAACCCCAGAGTACCATTATAGCCAACAAGCTAAACACAAAATGAGCATTATATTAAAGAAGCTAACACCAAAACAAGCATCATAGTACGCAAGCTAAGAGGAAAAAAATAGTTTTATAGTAAACAAGCTAACTCCAAACAGGTTAAACAAAATGTCTAGTTTTGTATTAAAGAGGGAGTTAAAAATAGAAGTCTAATATGCAGGGACTGCGTTGTTGAACACAGGAAGTGATGTAATAGCTTTACACACGTGTGCTTGCGCTGTGATATTTTCAGGATGCTAATCTTACGAAAGATCTTCGGTAAACACACCTATTCAAATTATAAGTGATATGGTTGTGCTCTTGAGTTTGGAGTACAGAGGAGAGGAGGAACACGACATGCAAAGAGGCTTCAGGAAGCTCGGCTAAAGCGGTAAATAACGCGGGAACAGAAAATTGCTCGTAAGTAGCTTCAAAGTGAGAGAGCGCGCGGGTGAAAAGCGTCTGCTCGCGATGTAAATTCACCCGCGGATCGCAGCGTTCTGCAGGATAAATGATGCGAATAGACACTTTTTTTGAGGGCAGAGAGGGATTTTTGATGAAAGAGCTCCGGTGGTTGGGGGGAAAAGAAGAGAATTGTGGTGCTTTCGATGTAAAATGGTGCTCTCGATGACCTTGCCGACCCTCCATCAGTGTGTGTGTGACCCCAAATCACATCCACCGCACGCTAAATAGCAGCTGCGCTAACGCAGACTTCAAACAGCGGCGGCAGGCCGTAATTTCCCCATTACACCGAGGAGAAATGAAAGCTGCCTTGTTCTGTTGCACTCCTCCTCTCCTCTCATCTGTTCATCTCATCCTAACAGCAGCCAGTTAGAGTAATGACTACTAACACACACACACACACACACACACACACACACACACACACACACTAGCATCTGTAAGTCTGAGTGCAGTGTTGATTCCACCTAGTTATCAAGAAGTAATCATTTTTCATCAGTCGATCTTTAAATGATAGATGAACATAAAAATGTTAGGGATGTATGTAACTGCGTTTCTGTTAACCCTGAGAATCATGGGATATGTTCTTGTGTGTGTGTGTGTGTGTGTGAACATGCATGTTGAGATTTTAGCCTAAAAAAAATCACAACACTGAGCAGATTCACAAAACTGTCACTCGGTACGTCAGAGTTTGTCGTTAGCGAGTTTACTATAATCATTGAACAGTAAAGACATTAAGTACATTCCCTTTGTAAAGCACAGTGCATTATGGGTACTTTAGCACCCTATATAGAGTAGGTACATTGTCTGGACACTGCCGTATTGCTGGGTATTATGGGATATCTTAATATCACCTGTCTATCATCAGTCCACTGCGTATTGTTCAGTATGAATCGTGTTGAGAGTTTAGTTGAGTTTAGTACACATGGAGAAATTCAGACCTCGGGAGTAACTGCTGACTCAAACACTGTTTAGATGTTAGGTGAACTTTACACAGTTTATGTACAAGTATGACATCATTTTAGGGTCACTGTTTAAAAAATAAAAATACGATATGAAAATTTCGAGAATAAGGCTGTAATATTTTGAGAGAAAAGTAATAATATCAGATATCACGAGAAAAAAATCGCAATAGTTTGGGAATAAAACCGTAACATTATTTTGTATTTGAGAAAACACTCTAATTCAAATTTTGTATTTTTAAACAGTGGCCCTTTCTTTCCTTCTCTCTTCCTGAATCCGGGTCTGATTTTTCATTATTCCCTTTCTCCTTCCTTTCTCTTTTTCTTAAAGCACTTACATGTTTTAAATGATACTTTGTTTATTCACCGATTCTTTTTCATCCACAGCAGGCGTCGTGTTTTGTTTCATCCAGTTGATGAAAGAGTGATTTTGCTAAAAGGAGCGTGTCTGATACACAGCGAGTAATCGTGGCCGTTTCTAGCAAAGAGCTCGGCTACATTATCGATGCTCTGCTAAAAACCTGTTTTTCGGTGAGCTGTGATGTTCATTAGGTAGAAGTGCTGAATGAAACGAATCGGCCATTACGCTGATTAGTTGAGTAATTATTTCTCTTGGCTAAAACTGTAGATTCAATTTCCTCACAGCTCCACACCACAGACGGCCGGCAGGTGAGGAAGAGGGAGACGGCGCACTCCAGATCCAACAGCACCGCGATGGGAGGACGCTCCCGGCCGCCATGTTGGTGAAAGTTTCGCATGAATTGTTTCCAAAGGCACAACAGATAAATTGAAAGCAAAAGGAGAAATTAGACAAATAAATTCCGAGATTAATTTCGGCACAGCGTGAAATATAAGAAAAAGTGAAGATATACACAAAAAAATAATTCATTAATTAGTAAAATATACAAATGAAACATGGAAAAATTCAGAAGATATAAAATCAATACAATAATACATTCTAAAGCTAGATTGTGGTGCTAGTGCGATTTAACCCTCACTTCATCTGTCTATGAAGAGAGCGATGCAGCGGCGCTTTAGTCCTTTAGTCTGTCCAGCTCGCTCAACGCCTCATCTGTACTCTCTGTACTTAAACAGATCAGCTTCCGAAGCTTGAACTTTCATGCTGACCTCGGCATCAATACCACCATGCTCATCATCTCGTAGGTGTCTGACTAGCCATAACTCAGCGTCGTATACGTAGCTGTTTATGGATTAAACCCTTTATATGAACTGCTTATAGCGCAAAACAAGTGATCATTGTCTTTCACAGGTTTAGAGAAAGTTTAGAGGAAGCGACTCATTTTCAGACTCCAATCACACACACACACACACACACACACACACACACACACACACACACTGATTAGGATCTGTGTTCCTGTTTGAGTTCAAAGATCAGCTCAGTCACAACTGATCGATCAAGTGCATCAGTCATCTGCTGAGTGTGTGTGTGTGTGTGTGTGTGTGTGTGTGTGTGTGTGTGTGTGTGTGTGTTGATCTTTGGTGTTTTTAAATATTGTTGAGATTTTTATTTAATTAAAATGGTCTAATTAAGTCTTTTATTGAACTAAAATGGTCTAATTATGCATTTCATATTAGAGTTTGATGACTCCACCGTATCCATGGAGTTGTGAGGATGAGTATCGGAGCCTTGGATTCATTTATGTCATGAATTTAAAACACAGAATACAAAAAAAACAAGCCCTGTGAAAATGACAGCTGTAATGGGAGACTTTACTAAACACATACTTTACAAAAAGACTTCAATATATCCTAAGTAGCAGCTGTTAGTTAACTAAGTGGTCGGTGTATTTCTTGTACCAAAAGCCTTTGCTAAGCTAGTTACGCTAGTTTATCAGCTAGCAGCAAGAGTTTGTTGCCGAGGAGAAAGATGATGCAGCAGAAGGATGATTACCATGGACCGACAATTTTAGACGCATTCAATTGAATATAAAGAGTTTCCCAGGCCTCCCATTTACATCTCAAATTCCACAATATTAGCATAAATATTGCATTAGACGGGACGTCTGAGTTGGATGTAAAGCTGTACTGAATAAAGTTTAAAAAAAAAGTAAATTGTAGCTAACAGGTGAGATGTGAGTCACATGTGGGCGTGGTCTGTCCGTTCTCAGATTAGATTAGCAAAACGAGCTAACACACACTCACCATATGCACAGACAATCGCTCCTACTTCCTTCTGAGCTTTATCTTTCCCCATAATGTCCATTCATAACGGAAACTAATTACATATAGCAGCTTTGTAGTGTAGTATAGCAACTTTTGTAAAACAAATGTAATACATCTAACACTTCTGTTTAGCTCATTTTTAATTACATGCTAACATCCCACTAATTTGTTGATATTTCCAGTCATTAAAATGCTAATCCCAAGATAAATCTTGCTAAAACTTTGTCATATTTTAAAGCTGGTAAACAATAATCCTTCTCTTAAGCTTACTAGCTTTTAAAGAACTCAATAGTTGTGTGTTTAATAAACAAAGAGCTCACTAGCATCTTAAACTGTGACAACTGTAAGGGCAAACCTCATGCTAACACTATTGACTGACAGATTAGCGCTTTTTTATTTCCTTTTATGCTAACATTAATAACTCACATCATTTTACTTGAGTTAATGTAGCGCTAATAGTGTCCTTTAATTTTTTATTCTCTCTAATTAGCATAAACAGGGCCTGTTGACATTTTCAGGAATCAGTCAGGCTAAACTAACATTTATCTTTGTAACACTAGTGTGAGAGTGATGGTGTTTAGTAAACACTCACATCATTAGCTTTTTAAACTGTGATGTCCTGAGGGGGTAATGCAGCTGACAGCTAGAACTTGTAGCATGCTAACATGCTAATTCAGCAAGTCTCTGTATTTTTCCTGTTCTTTAGCAGTGAGCAGGAAACATGATCAAACAATTTACCAACAATTGCAAAAAAACATCTTAATACCACATTAACATTTTCAGGCAGGAAACTGCTAGCGCTAATGCTAAACTGTAGTAACTTTCTGAAGCTCTAGGGAGTTTTTTTAGTGTGTTAAGTAAACCATGGTGTCATTAAATTCTTAAAATGTGATGTCTCTCTCTCTCTTGTTCTCTGTGTGTTTTCTTGTTTTTTGGCTGTGAGCAGTAATGTGACGCTGCATTAGTTCAGCTCTGCTAAGCGTGAACACTAATTGCAGGAAGGACAGAATGGCAACCTTCCTTTCTCTCTCTCTCTCTCTCCGTTCCTCCTTTCCTTCTTCTCAATCGCTCCATTCTCTTGGCTCCCAGAATGACATTCTGAGCATCATATTAAATTTCTGTGAGAGACAAATTCAGCCCTGATCACTGCAGGAAATGTTTAAACTTTACCCCAACGTGTAGTGCACTACAAAGGGTACAACAACTAAGAAGTGCTGCTGCTGTGCATTCTTGTAATGTGTCTAGACCAGCAAAGCTGGGCCTTTTGCAGCAGTGCGAATATACTTGACATGCTAGCTTGGCTAAGAGCCTTGGTGTTTTTCCACCAGATGTTGGAGAACTTATGCAGATTGAAGCTGTTGATCTTTTTTTGCACGATGCTGGTACACAGTCCATGTTTCACATGCCTACAGCAGAACGGACAGCACAATTGGACTGTTTTCCATTAAGCTCGGGTGACAGCTTTACTCAAATGTGCTCCCACACCGACGTCCTTTCTGATGTGATGTATTTCATCACCTATGAGGACACTTCTGGAGGGAGTTCTGCCCGTGTAGGTGAATTTATCCAGATATTTATCGTTCAGCACAATTTTCATCCATCCATCCATCCATTATCTATAGCGCTTTATCCATCTGGGTCGCGGGGAAGCTGGAGCCAATCCCAGCAT
>JAQQZX010000005.1:6048963-6059735 GCA_030068355.1 Notoglanidium maculatum | reverse complement strand
ACCTGCCCAGGGTGTACCCCGCCTCTCGCCCCAAGATGCTGGGATTGGCTCCAGCTTCCCCGCGACCCAGACAGATACAGCGGTGTAGATAATGGACGGATGGATGGATGAACTTCAAGAGAGAGAAAAAATAGAGAAGCTTTGATGAAACAATTGTTTATAGCAGCTGTAACATAAGTGAGAACTGGAACTCACTTATTTCTCTGATGTTTCACAACATTAACTGATTAAAAACTATGACATGTTGGTCTTTAATAAATAAAACAGCGTATTCTTAGGGAAATTGCTGTGGTAAAAGAAGAATAAAACACTCTGAGATGTGCTGTTATAGGAAAATAATCAACTTCAGGGTGGTAACCATAACGCTACTTCATGTATCAATGCCAATGCCGCTTCAATGCCAATCCAAAGAAGAGAATTCACCCATATGAAAATGTATAGAGATTCGACACGTTCTCGTACCATCTCTCGAATTTATTTCTATGAAATCAATGACTCTGATCTGTAATATTTTCTTTTGACATCAGGTTCTTGGTAACAGTCCAAACCAACATTGCATTCCCTGCAGCTGAACAAGGCCTCAAATGATTCAGTTAGGGACCTTACTAGCATAATGTTAACTGCCCTGTTATCAGGTTTCATGTAAAAATGGTTGTGACATCTTTACTGGTTTAGCAGTACACCCTGTTTACTTCAGATTTGGTTGCCATGGTGACAGAATAATTGTCAAGCTCAGCTGCTGTCAAGGATGAATGGGGTCTTTAAGATCTTGTTAGCCACAAATGACAGGCTTAAAATAAACAAATGACACTTCAGTAACCTAGATTCAAATCTAAATAATAAAAAAGGTAACATCATAAACCTGGGATTTAGTATCCTGCTTGCTTTGTTGGTGCCCTACCTAGGGTATAGAATAATGGTTAATTCTACATCTGGGATACGTAGCGCACTACAGACATCCTAAATGTGAAAAATGTTAGGTCTACCTCTGCAAACATGGGATTCTGATTAGCATAAAATACAGTTTGTAATTACATGTAGCTAAAACTGGTAGATGGGTAGGTTAGATAGTGTTGCTAAACTATTATACTACTTTAATCTTAAGTAAAAAGTTAAATGTAGTGCACATAGTCCTAAAGTGAGCCATATAACTGCACTACATAGGGAACAATGATGTTTACTCGGAATTGCATTTTACTCCTAATTTGTACACTTTGCCGAAACTGCATTAAAAGTGCAGTCAAATCAGCAACTGTACCAAGCTTTACTGAAAATCTTCCAGATTTAATGACCCAGATTTAATTTAATGACTGATTCACCCTGTAAACCCACAAAACTCGATCAGGTGACTGAATGCTGAGCGCCAACATTAATACTACCCCAATTAACAAAAGTATTAGCAAATAAACTCAAACGTTAGTACATTTTGATATTATGGATTTATGATGTCAAACTGTTAGTATATCAAATTGCATGACATAATCCTAGATCTTTATTTAACACAGTAGCAAAGTTAACATGACGTAGTAGATGACCGAACATTAGCCTCTTATAAGGATTGTGTCTAATTGTTTTGCTTGATCTCACAGTCGCTTATTCAGAGCATGAATCACAATATTCTTCAAAACAGACTAGAAAGTTGTTCTTAAGGACACCGTTTCTTTCAGGTTCAGGTCTTTTCTGACCAGTCGTTATCAGCAGGGATACAGGATGCAAGACCAGTCTGGAATTCAAATTTTCATACTAAAAGTCCTAAAAGTAGAACCCAGTTAAAGAAATGAAACAAAAATTATATACTCGCTCATTTATTTACTGAAGAAAATGATCCAAAATTACAGAGGAATTTCAAAATCATTGTTACTCTATTCAGGAGTGGTCGACCAACAGAGATCACTCCAAGAGCAAGGTGTGTAATAGTCCGCAAGGTCTCTGAGAAACCCAGAGTGACTTCTAAGCTACTAAAGGCCTCTCTCATGTTGGTTAATGTAAATGTTCATGAGTCCACCACCAGGAGAACACTGAACACCAGCGGTGTGCATGGCAGGACTGCAACAAGGAAGACACTGCTCTGTAAGAACATGACTGCCTGTCTACAGTTTGCTAAAGGTCACGTAGACAAGCCGGAAGGTTACTGAAAAAATTTTGTAAATGGATGAGACCAAAAAAAAAACTTTGGTTTAAATAAAAAGAGTTGTTTTAGGAGAAAGAAAAACACTGTGAACATGCTGAAGCAGTTCTGTACGCAGGAATGGGCTAAAACTCCTCCAAGTTGATGTGCAGGACAGATAAACAGTTAACAGAAATGTTTAGTTGCAGTTACTGCTGCACAAGAGGCTCTGAGAGCAAAGGTGCACTTACTTTTGCCACGCAGACAGATATGTAATATTGGATCATTTTCCTCAATAAATAAATGACCAAGTATAATATTTTTGTCTCATTTGTTTAATTAGGTTCTCTGGTGTGTATGCTAGCCCTGGGTACAATTATTCCTAAACATGGTGTTAGCTTTCACTGCTATGCTTATGACATTCAGCTATATATCTTTACAAAGCCAGATGACAGCCAGCAGCTTAATAAAGTTGCGGGATGTGTAACGGACATTAGACACTGGATGCTGAGTAAGTTCCTGGACTGTTATTAGTGCCAAATGATGAATTTGGATTTTTTTGGGAGACCTGATCATAAATGTTCAGGCTGTATATTTTTTATTGATTTGCAGCTTGCGATGCTCTAAATCCTCCTCATGCAGACAGAGTGTGTGGGTGTGAAATGTGTGTATTGGTGCAAGTGCGCCTCATGAGCCATCGTTCACAATGATGAGTTACGGCTGTGCGAGCACAGGAAGGAAAAACGCTTCCACTTTTCGGGGCTGTATAAATGGCATCAGTACGCAATAACTCTCATAGCCATGGACACACAGCCATCAGTTCATTGTAGCGATGTGCACTCACACTGTTAGAGAAAAATGGTTATCTAAAAGTTAAGAGTTCTTTGGATGTCCATCTCGGAGAACCATAAAGGTTCTGGTGGATTCCAAAGCAAGAACCCTTTCAGAAAGCCCATAATAATGCAAATTAACCTTATATTTTTTTCCCTAGGAATGTAGAATGAAGATTTAAAGAGGAAATAGGCTATGGGGTTACAACACTGACATCATTATTCACTTTTCAGATCAGATAATCTGTTAATTCAGCCTGATTTGTGAAATTTTTACATCACTTCAAAAAAAATCAATGGATATATAAGCTGCATCAAATTAGTGGTCTAATTATTGTTTATTTCCTTGTGGAGCAGTCAGCGTCATTGCCTCCAGTCATGACTTTGTGACTTGACACGTTCATGTGTGTCACCACCAGTGGGTAAAGCCAATGACCAATCACTAATCACCATTTTTTCTGACAACCAATCACCCATCAAGAGTTTGCACACTTTTTGGTTTTGTTATACTTGCTTCTTTTTATATTTTTAAACATTAACGATTGCAAGTTATTCTTACAGTTTCATTTGTATCTATTTCCCGACTTCTTGTTACCACTTCCATATATGCCTGCATTCTTGATGGAAATTACAGAATTTTGTAAATAGCCTACATAAATTGTTCATTTGTGGTGCCGTGACCACTGATGACTTCTTAAATAATAAAATAATTTATTACTTTCTATTTTGATTAATTCTGTTCTACTCCGTCTTCAGAAGGTTTTCAGGTAACTTTTTTTGATTTGCAAAAGGTCATGATTCTATGACTATGCAAATGAGGATCTGGCGTCATGTGGTGACGTCTCGCTACTATTTGAGCATGCACTACCTACTTTCCCTGAAAATAGCTGGCTGGCCTCTATGGTGAAGTGGACCAGGGATCAGACTTGTACAAATAAAGAGAATTCTTGGAGAACACTGATTCAAGTTAAGAAAAAGCGCAAGCGTGAAAACTCCCATAGTGCTCTGGTGCCCCCTCACCCCAACCCTTTTGCCTTCCCCCCACCCCAACCTCTTTGCCTTACCCCCACCCCAACCTCTTTGCCACCCCATGCCTAAAAACCCCGGACACGCCCCTTCGGGCAGCATTTTTCTTCCACGCGGCCACTTTTGGGGTTCATATAAAACTCCTTTAAAGTCACACAGCGCGCGCCGCGCATCCATCACACTTTAAAGTGCCATCATTTCATCACGCGCGGGCCGGCAGAAGTGATCACTGTTGCTCCCTCGAGCCTCAGTCACAGGAATTGATTATCGCTTCATCACTGGGCTCGCGCCACACGGTAATAACTCACGGTAAAAAGGGAGGACCCGCGCAGCTTTGCATGGATGTGAAAACGCCACACATTTCACAGTAATTGTGTAATCCGTCATGGCTCGTGTCGCTTTCCCCCCCTCCTTTGTCTCTGTGAGCGCGAGCAGAAGCGGGATGTCACTGTTTAGTGTAAATGTCTCTCCGCGCGAGACTTTAATAGGCCTCCGTAATACCGAGCACGGGCGCGTGCACACTTCCTCAAGCGACGGCGGGTTTTATCGCGCGCCGCCTCGTAAAGTCACATCATCTGCGGGACGACACTTTTATTAAACAGCTATTCACTCTGAGTGTGTGTGTGTGTGTGTGTGTGTGTGTGTGTGTGTGTGTCACTGCTAATATGCGCATACACGTACTGTAATGTAATTATTTACAGGCTTAACTTAGAGAAATGAAAAAGACGAGATAAAGAACTGGAGAATAGGAAACGCATGAGAAAGGGTTAAGAAATGAGAGGAGAAAATGAGAGGAATAAACGAATTAAAGCAGAAAAGTTGGGAAAGGAAAAAGAGAGGGAGGACAACCGAGTAACTGATTGGAAGGTGAATAGAAGAAGTTTAGAAAAACAGAGGAGAAGAAAAGGATGACATGATGAGAAAAAGAGAAAGAAAAAGAGATGGAAATGAAGAAATGGAGAAGACATAAAGAGGAGTAAAGAAGAAGAAGACAAAGAGGATGAAAAGTTAAGAGGCAAATGGAGAGATGAAAGGGGGGAACAAGAAGAGAGAAAAGAAAGCAGAGGAGGAGTAAAAAAGAGCAGATAAGAAGAAGAGGAGTGAAAGAAGGAAACTAGGAAGAAAAGGGTGAGAAAGGTAGAAGAAGAGAACAGGAAAGCAAGAGGATGAGAGAAAGAAAGTGGGAAACAGAAGAAGGAGAAAAGGAGAAGGAGGTAAGGAGGATAAGAGGAAGAAATGAAAGTGGAGGGAACAAAGGAGAAAAAAGGATAAGAAGAGGAAGAAGGGAAGATGTATGAGAAGAAAAATAAAGGGAGGAGAAAATATTAAAAAGAGAAATGGTGGAGAAGAATAGTGAAAAAGGAGACAAGTATGAGGAGAACAAAAACAGATGAAAGGGAGAGAAGGAAAAAAGAAGGATAAGGAATGGAGGAAAAATAAACGAAGGAGGAGAGGTATATAAATTAAAACAAGAAGATAAAAAAGTGGAAGAGTAGACAAGGAGGAGGAGGAAAAAACAAAGGAAAGGGAGAGAAGTTGAAAAGAAGAATTCGAAGAGGAGAAAGGGATGGAGGAGAAAAAGATAAAGAGATGAGAAGAAAATGGGTTAAAGGCAGAGAAGAAGATACAAAAAGAAGAAAATAAAGCAGAGGAAAGGGACGGAAGAAGAAATAGGAGGATCAGAAGAGAAGGAATGATCAAAGGAGGAAGAGAAGTATGGAAAGAAAGGGGTTAGAAAATACAAGACAAGGAGGAGGAGAAGAAAAAACAGAGCAAAGTAAGAGAAGACGGGAAAACTAGGATAAGAATAGATGATGAAAGACAGAAAGGGTAGCGAGGAGGAAGAGGGAGAAGAAGAAGAAGAAGAATGGAGAGGAGAAATAAGGATAAGAAGAGGAGGAAGTGATGGAGGGGAGGATGGAGAGGAAGGAAGAGAGGAGCAGGAGGAGGAGGAAGAGGAGGAGTGTGATGGTTTAAAGTGTACTTGTCATTGTAGACACCGATTACATTCATTACACGCGCGCGCAGAAATTAAAGCGCGCGCGACTGAAAAGCGTTAAGATCGGCTTCCTTTATTCGGTTTCTTTTTCCTTTCTTTCGCGCGCCCCGTGTCGAGTGCTTCGGGGGGCATTGGGGGTTGAATAAGAGAGAGAGAGAGAGAGAGAGAGAGAGAGAGAGAGAGAGAGAGAGATGGAGGGGGTCTGCGTAATAAAGGGTTCAGAATAAACCTCCTCCCTCTCTTTTTATCCCTCTGTCACTCTGGAATTAAAGATGGCGTCTCTCTCTCTCTCTCTCTCTCTCTCTCTCTCTCTCTCTCTCTCTTATTTTTCAACAGCGGGTTTATTAAAAGGTTTTTTTTTCTCCAGGATGAATTTCCTCTCTTTAAAAAAAGCGCTCGAGGGCTTCAACCACCCCCTACAAATAATAATTAATACACACACACACACACACACACTCACACACACACACACACACACACACACACACACACACACACACACACACACACACACAAATAATCATTAATAGCCGGCAGAGGAGTGAATGGTTCCGAGCCTCTAATAAAACCACAAAAGCGGCGCATAAATCAGGAGCTCAGTGAAAAGCGCTTAAAAGCGAATTAAAGCGAGAAGAGAGGGGCATTAAACTCTCTCTCTCTCTCTCTCTCTCTCTCTCTCTCTCTCACACACACACACACACACACACACACACACACTGTATCCAGAATATTTAACTTATTTATTTACAATTAATTAACTCCGTTCCATTTGTAATGTTTGTTGTTATTTTAAAGTACTTTAAATGTTTATTTTTAGACATTGCATTATATAGAGGACTAAATAATATATAACACAGAGAATATACAGAATATGTTTATATTATTTAACATGAAATATAAATATAGGCAGACTGCATGAATAAATTTTACATTTAATTTAAACTAAGGAGGTCAGAGAAGAAGAGACAGGAAGGAGGAGGAGAAGAAAAAAGAAAGCAGAGGAAAGGTCGAGGAGAAAAAAAGAAGAGGAGAAAATGAGGCAAATAAAAATCGAGAATGGGAAAAGAAGAAATGTGAAGAGGGAGAAAGAAAGGAGAAGAGGAAGAAAAGAGAGCAGAGGAAAGAGGGAAGGAGAAAGAAGAAAAAGAAGTGAATAAATAAAGGAGGAAGAAGAAGAAGAAGAAGAAGAAGAGAAGAAAGTAAGTGAAGGATAAAAAGAAGAGGAGGAAGTGACGGCAGAGGAGGAGGAAAAATCATGAATTATTAAATAAATAAAGATGAAACCTTACCGTAAAGGAATAACGCACATAGAATCATTTCAAAAAGGGAAATATTAAATGTCTACGTTTTCCCACAATCAGAAAAGAAAATGTAATATATATAAATGTAGACACAGAATGTTGCACTAACAAAATTAAACTTCTACTAAATGAATTCAGAAACAACACAGCATCCTGCGAATGTCCTCAGAAGCAACTTATACATCTATATTATATCTGTTCTTCATTCACCAGATTTCCTACTGATCCACTTTATTAGAGACATTTCACCAAGACAGTGACTTATTGGTCCCACTATAAATTTTCGCAGAATGCATGTATTATATAATATATTATTATATATTATTATATATATATATATATATATATATATAAATATATCCCTCAAACAGGATGTGTCCTCCACTGTCTCCTTGTTAACGATCATTTTGCATTCCAAATATAATAATAAAAATAATAAGGTGCTTTTTTGTAGGGTCAGATTGTTCTGTGCGTCATTTAAGAGCTAAAACATTCATTTGCATTTTTAAAAACTTCGTAATAGGAAGCTAATTATACATTTAATCCAGGTCTCACGGCGCTACTTATTATAGCTACAAGAAGAAAAAAAATATTTATTGTAAAAAAATGATGTTGAAAGCAAGACATGTTTATAAAGTTAGCATCTTACAGAATAATATGAGCCTGACGCTTTAACCCTGTAACAAAAAAGTTGTTATTTGAAGCTTATTGATGCTTCTGTGTAATTGTGGAAAGTCTTATTACTCATGGCGCAAGAATATTCTCATTAACACCAATACTAACAACAACAGCAGCATTTGCATCAGCTAGCGTTATATTTCATTTTACTTACCGTGTATTGTCGCTTTTCTCTCTTTGTAAGGCTGTTTTAGTTTGCTACATTTTATTATATTCCATTTCTCGAATAAATAAAAAGTGGAATGGCTAACTGAAAACAAATAAACTGATTAAAACAAAAGGGTCGTTTTTCTGCGACATGTTTATCTCGAGATTAACATTTCTTTCTCTCTCTGTGTGTTGGAGTATTTGTGGGAATAATTTAGCGTGTTGTAGATCTCTACACCCGACAATTAAATTGTAAAAAAAAAAAAAAAAAAAAAAAAAGAAAGAAAGAAAAAGAAAAGAAACTGAAAAAAAAAAAGATTTCCAAAAACATCAGCTTAATTTGAGAGGCTGCCTTTGTGTTTTAATAATACAAACATAGCGTTTTTGTGCTTTTTTTTAAAAATTTACTTTATAATAAATTTTAATAAATATGATAAATTTAAGTGGAACAAATATTAAAAACCTTCTGCTGATGTAGAAAAGCGATTTAGTGCTTCACATAATTTGTATGTTAAATATGTTTAGTATTCATTCTGTCTAATTCCTTCAAGTATCTATCTATCTATCTATCTATCTATCTATCTATCTATCTATCTATCTGTCTATCTATCTAAGAGAATTATTCAGAGCTCCACTTGTAAAGGCGCTGAATCTTTTCTTTTCTTTTGGCCGACAGATTTATTGCCGCTCTGTCTGAATTATTTAAAGGGAAGTGGCTCTGCAGGAAACCTGAGCATAATTAAATTGCTATAAACTAACATTAGTGTTGACAGGCCATTAGGGAGCGCGCTAATAGACTGCTCCAGGGGTCGGAGGTCAACTGTCACACCTCCATTTATCCCTTAAAATGAAACTGAAACGCGAAAGAAAAAAATACATCCAGAATTTTACATAATATAATATAATATAATATAATATAATATAATATAATATAATATAATATAATATAATAACAAATGATTATAATATAATATAATACAATAATTATTACATTCCTACTTCCGTTACATTTCACTTTGCTGGGCTATAAAACAATCTGTGACTTCTTAACCAACATAAAACTTGAATAATATATTATGTTACATTATATTGGACTATTATGATTATTATGTGTGTTTTATTCGTCTGAAATGTTTTAAGGCACTTTTTACTGCTTTTCTGCTCAAAGCTTGAGTTCATCTGCCATCTAGAGGCGACAGACAGAACTGAATAACGCTGTTATTCTATTATTATTCAAACCATTTTATGAATGTATACAGGTTTTTTTTTTTGTTCAAGATTAAGCTTTAACCTGGATTCAGTGTTATTTAACATCTATTAATCCATTTACAGTAAAGGTTAAAATATTTAAGGTAATATTTAATTTAAAATATTAAAAATAAGTTTTTAAGATAATATTAAAAATAATTAAATAATACTTAAGGCAATATTTTGTCATTCTAATTTTAATCTAATTTCACTTATAAATTTATCGTCATACTGTATTTCTTGTTTAATTTCAAATTATATTGCCTTCGTCGTTAAGTACAAAACCTTATTTACACATACGACACAGTAAACAGCAGCATAACTGAAAGCGGGGAGGGATATGGAAGGTTCTCCCTAAGGGTTCTCCTTCTGGAGGAACCCTTAAAGGTTCTATGTCGCAAAACAAAAGCAAATTATTAGCAAATTAATTCACAAAGAAGCCCATTTGAGATAAATTGTAGTTTTTCTTTTTTTTAACGCTGCAAACATTTATCGTGATGGACATTCAGGGAGTTTTAATATGAGATTAAAGTTTTAATCAGTAAATCTTTACATTTACATAATTAAAGTCTCATACAGTTCAGAGAGAAGTAACTAGAATAAATGAATTAAAAATACAGTTATAGTGAATTATTTATTAATCGATCGATTAAAAGTAGGACAAATCAAGTGATAAACAATAACAGGACATTTATTAATCAATGTAAATATCCTACTTTTTTACTTACCAATTAACTTTAGTTCTTTAATGGAAGTGTCAGTGTCTCAAATGTTCTACTTTACAGTATATTTAACCTTTATACTGTATGTTTCTCTGACTTCATTTTCAGCTGCCCTTTTTTTTATATATTTTATTTATTATTTTAGTTTTTTGCTGCTGTTTGTTTTTAATTGAGTATTGCAACAAAACTCACCCTTACACCTGAGTCACATGATTTCACATGCAGCGCTTGTGTTTTTGTTTACATGTGATGTAATGACCTAAAAATGTATTCATTTATTTTCACTTTATCTTTTCAGATTAATCATTTATTCACTCTCAGTTTTTACAAATGATTCATTTATTATCACATTATTATCATTTTCATTATTTGTGTTTGATTAATGATGGATTTATTTTCATGTTAATTGCAAAAAAAGATTAAATAATTTTCATGTTTAATTAATTTAATATCAGATTTTTTTTACGACAAATTATTCATTTTTTTCACATGCAGTTTTCATTTCACAATTATTATTCACATTATTTTCATGAAGAACAGATGATCACATGTGAAACATGCATTATGTGATCAAAAAATGCATGCTGAACATCCCAGTCCAGATGTATCCCCCTGTGCAGTTATAACGCGCTCCAGTCTGCTGTTCGGCTTCCCACTAGATGTCGGAGCGCGGCTGTGGGGATTTGTGTTCATGCAGCTACAGGAGCGTTAGTG
>JAQQZX010000005.1:6027969-6046897 GCA_030068355.1 Notoglanidium maculatum | reverse complement strand
GTGGAGAGAGTTATACTGCTGAGGTGAGTGATGAAGGCTGCTGGGCAGTTAGGAATGAAATGCGTCTCCGAATTTTATGGAGCCTCATTTTGTGCTCAACTCACTTTAAAAGTACAAATCTAAAATATGTACTCAAAGCTATATTTATTTTGAGTGCATTCAAGTCAGTTATGTAACTTTCATGAAGGACATTAGTGATAGTCATTGAATTAAGTGACTTTTGTATGTAAAATTAGGTGTTTAACAACCTGTTAAAAATACACCAGAATGCAGGAAATGGCATCTAATTCATTAAAAGATTTCTGGACCCCCCGATAGACCCCCCGCCAGTGTGTCCCCCCCCCCATTCAAAATGCTTCTGACGCCCCTGGTGCAGATGCTTTTTGCCCACAAATGTCTTCCATCTTATCAGCAAAGGACTGCGCTGCTACAGGCTTTCATTACAGACAAACTGGACTTTGATTGGAGACTAAGACGAACTGATTAAAGAGATTAAATCCTGCTTGGTTGGACTGAAAGCCATCAGCCTCACCAGCCCTTTGGAACATGACTGAAGACCAGACGCTTGCTCTGATGTAACATAGGAACCAAATGTTAGAAAGAACGGAATAGCCGGAAGACATTTGGCGATGCACTCGCGTTCTGCACTTCCTGGGAAGTGTTTCTTTTTTGTTTTGGGTCAGCTCGGGCTCATATTTTAGCTTAGCTAGCAGGGCTGTGCGATTTCTCAGACACTTCACGACAGTGTTCGTCGTCTTCATGTCACGTTTATTATTTTCCAACGAACAACAGGAGTCGATTTACAAAGCGTTTTATTAGCCAACTGTTTAGCTAGCTAGGATTAGCATCATCAGAGATGGGGAGATATTTAGATGTTTACTCGGATATCTGACTGAATTTATCCTTCGTGGATTAAGGGTTTTTTCTGTTCTGTTTCACCGAAACTCAGCTGTCAGACCGGGTACGTAAAAACTAACTAAACCACACTCACCACCACTAATTAACTGACTAGCTAGGTACTATACACCATGTAACGTTTTAGTTTTTTTCCCCATCCACAATACGACAAGCCCCGCCCATCTGCTCTGGTTGGTTAGATTGACTGTTGGAAAGCTTGATTAATGTATTCGCCAATCTTAGCTCAGGAAACGGAACAAAACAGCCAATCCTAGCGCTAAGGGGCGGGGTTTGTGTAGGAATACGGTAGGGAAAATACGGTAACTAAATAAACTCAAGCGGCATCATAGCAACACCACTTGATACCTGATTTACATTCAAGCGAGCGGATCTCAGCTAGTGATAACTGTGTTTAAATTATTTAATTATCAAATAATGATAATTAAAGCATTTAATTTTTATTAAGTAACGTTGTGTTAGCATTGTTTACTGTCGTGGAAACTGTCGCGCTTTAGACGTTTACCTTCATTCCCACTGTTATTATTGCACGTTTTTCTTTCTCACATCCTTCACTTTCTGTTTCTGCGTTTCTCTCATCTTTCATTATTATTTTCTTTCTTTCTTTCTTTCTTTCTTTCTTTCTTTCTAATTTTATGATTTACAGTAATTTACTGGGCATTTCATTAGTGATTAATTATTTGTGCTTTAATTAGTGTAAATGTTAAGCACTCAAGTTTTCTATAAACAAAAAATTAACAGCTTAATTGATAACTGCGTGTGCGTGCTCATGCGTGTGCGTGTGCGCCCGTGCGTGTGCGTGAGACAGCAGGAACCAGGCCTGATCTTACCAATGGGCGAGGAGAAGCCGGAGACGCTGGATTTCGTGAAGGACTTTCAGGAGTATCTGAGCCAACAAACTCAACATGTGAACATGATCTCAGGCTCCGTCAGCGGTGTGAAGGACACAGAGGATGTCCCGACAGGTCACACACACACACACACACACACACACTAAACCAGCTAAACGCCGGTGTGCATCAGGCTGAGTTCACACAGAAGGTGTTGATTAATTTTCTATAACAGCAGCTCTGACAGTAGTGCAGCTGCAAATCACAGCTTTATATTAATGCGCTCGTTCTAACACGTTATTGTTTCTGTAGTAACGTTTTTTGGACATCTTCAGGACAAAAGAGTTTATATTTGTCTGCAACATGACCGGCCACGTTTCTCTTGGTCTTTATTAACTGTAATTTGTGTTTGTGGCCTCACTGTGCCTGTTTCCAGATCTGGGACATAATGGACTGGACCATCCACCTGTGGACATTTCCCTGGAGGACGGGTCCAACATGCTGGTGGACGGTTTCGAGAGGACGTACGACGGGAAGCTGAAGTGTCGTTACTGTAACTACGCTACCAGAGGAACAGCGCGGCTCATCGAGCACATCCGCATCCACACAGGTGAAAACCGATATGAATATACATGATATGCAAGTTAGGCTCCGCCGTCATGTCCTTCTGACATCCCTCATATTTTACGATCACCAACATTAGCTGAGCTAGCTACCTGGTTTGCTAACATATAGCAGTCTAGCCAGACAAACTGTCTGGCTATATATAATAAATAAATAAATATAATAAATTATAAATGTCGAATGCCATGACAACCACTGTCCATCACAAACATTAGCCAGGTTAGCGATATAGTTTATCAGCTTGCATGTACTGTTGTTGAAAAACTAGAGGTGCAACGTTTTCTTGCTGTAATAATTTGCATATTAGATGTGATTGGTTAAAAGCTGTTGAGCCTATAATTTTGTGACATCACGACCTGAGCCCATACATAGCCCCGCCTATTGTGTCAATGAAGGACTCCTTTTGAAGAAATATTGTTTGATGAACGGATTAAAGAAAAACTTCTTTAAAGTAGATTTAAATCTTTTAAAAAATATTTTTTCTCTCTTTCTCCTAGGTGAAAAGCCTCATCGTTGTCATCTTTGTCCCTTCGCCTCAGCGTATGAGCGCCACCTGGAGGCTCACATGCGCTCTCACACTGGCGAGAAACCATATAAATGCGAGCTTTGCGCATTCCGTTGCAGCGACCGCAGCAACCTCTCACATCATCGCCGCCGACGCCACAAAATCCTCCCCACCAAGGGCACCCGCTCGGCCCCTCCTTCTCACCGCCGAACAATCTCCGCTCTGTCCAAACGGGGCGGGGCTTTCGCATACGGTCGCCGCATTCTAGTCGACCTAGGCCTACACAGGAAAAACGATGCGGATGACAACGGTGGCGCTAATGACGAAAGGAACGACCTGCACAGTCCCTACGTCAGCTTGGCCTCGAAAGACGTAGAGAAAACGAACGATCTGGAACACAACCCGCTAAATCAGCTCTCCGCTTTGGCCGGGCAACTTTCAAGCCTCCCTTCGGAGACACCGGCTTCCCCCGGCGCAGACTCCCTGCCCGAAGAAAAACCCTCTTTCCTCATACAACCGTCGGCCGCCATTTCCAGCAACGTCTCCTGTCCCATCGTGACACTCACATCGACGCCAGACATTCGGGACACGGCTCACGGGGGGCAGTGCAGCGACCGGACAAGCACGCCCAGTAACAGCGGCACTAACAGCCAGCCGGGAACACCGAACCCGAGCCACGAGCCGCAACTGCTCCAGCACTGCCCCCACTGCCACATCTACTTCCCTGATAATGTCCTTTACACCATTCACATGGGTTGCCATGGCTACGAAAACCCCTTCCAGTGTAACATTTGCGGCCACAGGTGCAGAAACAGGTACGACTTCGCCTGCCACTTCGCCCGAGGGCAGCACAAACAATAAATCTCTGGAACTCGGAAGAGACCCGGATGTTTTGCCGTTCAGCGTTACTGTGGGATATTGTAGTTCTGTACAGATCTGGGAAATGAGCGATTTGGTGTAGGATACACCGATGTTGTACTTCTGGGATGAAGCAGCACAGTCCAATCAGAAGATCAGAAACAGGAAGTGTGTTTTTTTTTTTTCCCCCCTCATTTTTACAAACAGAGGCTTAGAATGTTTTCACTGAGCCAGTTCGGTGGGCGTGTCATTTTTCTACCATGACTTTATAGGTATTGACTGAAATCAGTCACATGATCATGTACATTACTGCGGAATGTAAATTACTGATGCACCCACCACCCGGTTTCACTTTAAGCTTCCCGTTTCGGATCGACTCCTGTTACACGGATACAGGATTGTATTTTGTAAAAAAACAAAACCAAAAACTTAAACACTAGAGGGCAGCACATGCATGGAGAATCAGGATGTGACCAACTGGCGTTCCAATTCCTGTTTTATCTTCCATTCAAGATGCTAGGATGTAGAACATCAAGAAGGAGCAGATCAGAGTAGAAAAAAAGTATATGCTAAGTAATTTATAACTCATTTTTTCTCCTATTTTCCTGTTTATAAAAAGTTACAAATGTGAATCTTTTATGTACTTTGTGTAGAATTTTGTGGATTTTTTTTTTTTTGTAATCAGGCAGCTACTGAACACTCATGCCTCCCTGCTCTAGCTTATGAAGGGAACAGTGATTCTGAGTATTGAATAAGGCCTGTGTTAATCAGTTATCATGACATTCAGGATGCATGATATTGTTACTGAGCTTCTGAGGGTTGCAGATGATGGTAGTGAAATACGGTATGGTGGTGATCTCGTATTGCCGTGATAAAAGTCGTGGTAATTATCGTGGTATGAAAGTATGGATAGTATTGAACGGACATTTGTAGTTGATAAAGTTGTGTTTAACTGTAAAACTCAAACAGTTTTTAAAGCGATGCTTCAACAAAATGTCCACAGTGTCTGCTTTTACCAAAGATGTAGTCAGTTATTCAGTGAGAAATGGTGGTTTAGCGGCTAAGGCACGAGGTTATTGATCAGCTTGAACAAGACCATTAACTCTCAACTGCCCAGTTGTATCCTATCTTAATTGTAAGTCACTTTGGATAAAAGCGTCCATCATATGATCAAATGCAAATGAGATAATTCAGTTTCATTTATTTTTGCACTGGAGCTACATGGCTCCAGCTAACCAACATGTATCAGAAGCTTATTGCCTCCAGTTTAGCTTGGAGCGCTAAATATGGATGTGTAAATTAAAGGCGTTGCCTCAAGCCATCCCTGTAAAATCAGCCTATAACGGTTATCCAAGACATACCCAAAGCAAATGGCATCATAGCATGAAGTCCTACCTACTCCAAGTTCAAACTTCATAACAATGCAACAAAACAAACATGTTACATGTTTATCTAAGGGTATGTCTAGGTCTTTGGTAACCATGGTCACATGCCTAAGGTAAAACAGGCTACTAGTCTTGAATTTTGTGGTCTGTAATGAAAGGTGACACTTTCATAGGAAAGGAAATCCTATAAAATTTGTATTCATAATTCAAATTAAATCTTATGTCACAATATACTGATCGGTCATAACTTTAAAACCACCTGCCTAATATTGTGTAGGTCCCATTTGTACTACCAAAGGTGCTCTCAACTGTCGAGGCATGAACGCCACAAGACCTCTGTAGGCATAGTTTATTAGTAGCAGATCCTTTAAGTTCTGTAGGTTGTGAGGTGGGGCCTTCACGGATCAGACCTGTTTGTCCAGCGCATCCCACAGATGCTCGATCAGATTTAGATCTGGGGAATTTGTAGGTGGCGACCTTTTTGACATGTTCCTCGATCCATTCCTGAGCAATTTTTGCAGTGTGGCTGGGAGCATTATCCTGTTGACATTTGGGAATACTGTTGCCATGAAGGGGTCCATGGTCTGCAGCACTGTTTAGGTAGGTGGTACATGTTAAAGTAACAACATTGTCCACAGCATCACACTGTCTCTGCCAGCTCGCCTTCTTCCCATAATGCATCCTGGGGAATTCTTCTCCCCAGGTAAGTGATTCACACACACCCGACCATCCACATGATGTAAAAGAAAATGTGATGCATGAGACCAGGCCACCTTATTCCATTACTCCATGGTCCAGTTCTGATGCGCACATGCTCATTGTAGGAGCTTTCGGTAATGGATGGGGTCAGCATGGGGACACCATAATACATCACCATTATTTTCTTTCCTAAACTCAAAAACCACAATTCGCTTTTATTCACACTTTACACATGAGCTTCAAGATGTGGTTCATGTACTTCCTAGTTGAAGCTGCATATCATCATTTTTAGAATTTTATTGTCTACACTTATACACTTGTTCCACTTATGAGCACAATTGGTTGCAATTGGCTTGGTATTTACAAGAAAGAACGCCACAAGACCTCTGAATATATGCTCTTTCACCATCTGTGGTATCTGGCACCAAGACATTAACAGCAGATCCTGCAAGTAACCCCAGCCCCAGTGCTGCTTGCCCCTGCCGCTTCTGGTGCCTCATAATGTGTGACCTGCTGGTCACATGATTTTCAATCCTGGAGACTGTAGGGACGTCAAGTTTGTTGAAGCACTCTACAATGGAGGAGCCGCAATGGCTGCTCAACAACACCTCCGATGCCCAATTCTGGTGCTTCACAAATGCGTGTCTAATGATGAGATGATTTGCAGTACAGGAGACTGTAGGGCCATCAAACATCCTCAGTCGAAGAGGCAGAAGGTGTAGAAGTCATGTGAAATCAGAGAACATGAAGCTGATGGTGGCTCAATAAGGCATTCCGGTCATTCTGCATCTCTAACTGTAGGAAGTCTAACGGTACAAGGTCTTTCACGGACTTGAAAATCCACCACCACTTCCTTTGTCTTGCATTTCAAGACAAAATGTGATGTATCAGACCACAAAAAAGATGGTCACAAAAAGATCTCCATCAACCTCCTGTATGCTGACTTGTCTTCTTTGGGGACACACCCTACAATAGGGGATCCATCAGAGAACTTCTGCAGGAGGTACACAATGGTGTCATTCTGGAGGTCTGATAGGAAGAATGTCAGAATGATTTCCTGTCCTGCCTGCTGCCACCTTTAACACAGTCCTGGTGCCTCACAAACTGTGTGTATTGACTTTGTTCTCCAGTAGGAGATGCAGAAATCATAGAACTTGATCCTGACAGTGGGTCTGTAGAGCATGTAGATCAGATCAACCTCCACAGCCATGTGTGCCAACTTGTATGAGGTCCTTACCGGTCGAGGAATAAAGGTTGGAGAAGTCTGGGGATGACCTCCTCAAAGATCTTCAGGATGTGAGACATGAGTGCTATTGGATTGTAGTTATTAATCTTTTGCAGTTAGTGGACAATGCTTACTTGTTAGCTACATTAGCCTGGAAGTAAACTAGTCACCAAACATGTCTGTTTTTGACCCGACTATGTTTTGAGGGGACTCTGTGGACATTTATATTTTAGCCGAGTTGTCGGTTTAGAGTCAATTTTATATTTACAACAGCTTTGAGGTTTAAACTTAGCTCGTTTTTAATCCGTGCTAGATTTAGGTCAATGGTGCCTGAAATGATTTCATATACCTTTTTTATTTTACACAGTATTTTTAGGTGGAGTGTAGCCTTCCTGCTGATTCTGTAGATTTAGAAGCAATTATGAAAAGTCTTAAAAGCCCACAAGTTAAGTGAACAATTAATAGGCATTTTTATATATTCATTATTAGTATTTTGTAACAAATAACAGACTTTGGAAGCACTCAACATTCATAACCGTACTGTACTGGTGGTTCTGCGCAATGTTTCATCACGGCTAATCATCTACATCCATTGAAGTACCAAGATGGCATGCAAGCTGTGATCCAATTTGGTTTTCAATTAACTCTTGTCCACTTCTGCTCAGTTTAGTAGTCTTGGATACAGTTGCAATAATAAAATACTCTGGTTGTTGGAGGTTTTGCTTAAAAGACCCAGTGGTTTTCGGTTTTGCACGCTAACTATGCTAACTATGTATTAATGGTTGCCATATAAACAACCTCCTCAATCTGTCCAGTTTTACATGTGAAGCTATGGTGTGATTAGCTGCAAGTCATAAGTAATTATTCCTCTTCAGTCTGCATAGTGACCTCCGAAACTAATCTCCGCCCCCTGAGATGAAGTGATGGTCAACTAGCGAATCAGGATAGAGACTCCAAAAGGTTTTGCTTTCCATCTAAAGCTAACAGCGCAACCTGACCATTATCACTTATTGCTTTAAGATGGTCGAAATATTTTGTTCTGTTGAACACCGTCTTAACTCTGCCACCAATAACAGCATGTAATGTGCAAACGACAAACAATGGCTAACTTCTCCCAGGAGTAAAAGAAGAACTGCACCATCACTGGAATAGCTAAACATACCACACAGTTTTACTTCAAATTACGCCACAGCTTCACCGCTGTTTACCTTTACAGTGGCAGAAGGTGGACTGTACTGTTTGATAGGTGTGGCAAATTATATGAAAAACCTCTGACTCTATAGGCAGTACAATGGTGTGTGGCAAAGACACCTTTAATACATGAATACTTGGTGAAGTAGGTGATTTTGTGTTCGTTCTGAAGCTAGCTTGGGCAGATATTCCTGTCTGGCACTATCTAGGAAACCATAGCAACAGGCAGTAAATATAGGACACGCCCACTGGTGAACAATAAAAGGTGCAAAAGTGAGAATCTTCAACATCGTGGAGAAACCAAGCGTACCTGCTAGCTAAGCGTGAAATTAGCGGTTAGCATTAGCTGTACTCATTGCTAATACCTACACAATCACCATCCCGCAGTGTACCTTCTGTTTCTCTTTTGAAATCACTCCTTTTTCTCCTGTCTCTTTCGCGATATTGCTTTTTTCGTGTTTCTCCTCTCATGAGATGAGGTTTTACTTTTCTTTGTTATTCTTTCTTACTGTCCGTCTCCCAATCTCTCTCTTCTTTCAGTATCTGTCTCTCTCTCTCGCTTTTTTTTTTTTAATCTTTAAACTTTGTATATGCTCATATATCTGGCTCTGTGATGATTATTAAAACTTGTCTGATTAATTGGCACAAAACGAAGGACACATTTATAATGCCAGCATAATCATTTGTAGGTATAGAAGTGTACTGTGTGAAAAAAGCTTAAGGAGTAAAGCACTGTGTGACGCTGCAGAGCCGTGAAGCGGGGTTACGGTACCACGGCGCAGTTGATTATTTTCCTACAGCAGCACTTCCCTAAGTCTTTTATTCATATTATACCCCAGTAATTTACCAATGATTATAATTTTTAATTTATTAAAGAATGTAATTCTTTTTATCCATTTATGGGTACATTTAATATCGGGGTTAATGTCTGGGTACATCTGCAAACAAGTTCCTTCAGCTGAAATAATTATGATTAGTCAGGACAGGCCGGGCTAGTTTTACCTCAATTTCTCACTTCTTTACTCCTAACTCACTCTCACTCTCTCTCACTCTCTCTCTCTGATGTGCCATGCTGTAAATGTTACCTGTAATGTTTGTGGCGCTCTACATAACACATTGCACTTCATTTTATTTCATATGAAAGCTCTAATCTGAACGATGATGTATTGAAACTGCTCTTCTGGTGAAATTGGTGTTAAATGTTAATAAATTAAAATGGTGTCCCGTGTGCCTGCAGTTATTGTTGACTTTAACAGGTACATTATGAGCTTTTCACCGTAAAACACACACTGCATCACACTGCTGTGCGTTTAGAGAACGTTTATTAGAAGACGGTTAGTAAAATGATTCAGTGGAGTTGTTTAATGAAATGATCAGCTGCTGTGAGTTCACTCCTTGTCCTCCGTCTTGGTCGCAGTAAATATGAAAAAGCAGGAGCTAATGCATAAGCTATATACATACAAGGACTTGATATTACAGTGATCGTGAGAATAGTTGTGATTTGACACTTTAAAAATGTAAATGGAATAGAAATGGGTGGCCACTGCATTGACGGTAAGCCTGTTTATGCCCCGTTATGATGGACTACGGTATCGCCACGGTTTTATGATGACATCCAGCTGCTTGTGCACACACATTGTACAAATATGTAAAGCTGAGCAAAATGACGACGCGACTTCACCTTCCTGACTTGAATCGCACTGAAAACTTGTGAAGGATTTTGAAATCCTGAGTCCAACAGAAGGATCATGTAACTTTGTGGAATTGTAAATGACTTGCCAAGAGGAATTCACCAAATGTGAACCGCAGAGCTGCAAAAAGCCCAAGTACGTCTCACTGTAGACCTCTCAAAGCTGTAATTTCCAACAGTGCTTAAAGCAACATGCACCAATCATGGCAATATGTGGTGGTGGAATCTCCTATCCATATTCCATGTCTCAAATAAATCTTCATTTTCGCATATGAATATATCTTTTTTTGGATATATATACAGTGCCATGAAAAAGTATTTACCCCATTCCTGATTTGATCTATTTTTGCTTATTTGTCACACTTGTTTTAGATCTTCAAACTAATTTAATACGAGGCAGACAGTATTACAGTAAACACGAAATGCAGATTTTAAATGATCGCTTCATTTATTGAAGGTGAAAAAGTAAACAACCTGGCCCGGTGTGAAAAAATAAAATCAACCCACACACATACCACACAATAGACACGCCCAGGCTTAATTACGGCCAGCCTTGTTCAATCTAAACATCACTTAAACACAACCTTCTCAGCAATGTGAAGTAGGAAGAGCTGTCAGCAAGCAGCTCGCTATGCCACAATAAAAGAAATTTCAGAAGGGAAGCGGGGGGAAAAGGTATTGAAATAAATCAGCCTGGAAAGGGAAAAAACATTAAGAAAGTTGGACCAGTAGTGAATATTTCCATTTCAATGATTTATGCAGGAAGTCAAAAAAAAAAAAGACGCAGACAGAGATCTAAGGTACTGCAGGCCTTGCTCATCTCAGGTAAGGGCCAGCGTTCATTCCACCATTAAAAAGGGGCTGGGCAAAAATAGTATCTTTGGAAGAGTTGCAAAAAAAAATGAAAAATACAATCACTTCTAACCATAAGGGGGAACATAAAGGCTCATCTCACATGTGCCCCAAATCCCTCATTAAAAAAAAAAATACCCAAAACAAAACAAAAACCTTGAAGCCTTTTGGGATAATGATCTGTGGGAAACCATGGATTATATCCTTTTACAAAGTGAGCAGAGTGCTCTACAATAAGAACATACCAGCAGTCGAGCGTGCTGGCGGCAGTGTGATGGTGTGGGTCCACTTGCTGTAATTTACCCAACAATAACTTCTCTAATCTACCAGAAAATGGTGAGGCAGAATGTCTGATCATAACTCTGTTATCTGAAGCGCAAGTGCAGATGGGTTTTGCAGCAAGACAAGTCCATGTCAGAACGGCTCAAAAGACAATAATAAGGTTTTGAAGTGGTGTAGTCAAAGTCCTGACTTGAACTTCTTTGTGAAAATGTCTGCTGTTAAGAGCACTATACAAATAAAACTGAAGTGAATTGAACCCATTTAAGATGCATCTCTCGTGATACATATCACACATCGTCTCCCATACCACTCTTGTCTGATTTGTCTGTTACAGAGGGAATTTCTACAGAGCTCACAAAAGAGAGAAAGGTTTTCAGTGAGTGTCAAGGCATTTAGAGCTTTAAAAATACGAAAAAGAAGCTTAAATGTGTCCCGGAGGATAGCGGTGGTCAGAGCAGCTCTTAAAGGTGTTGGGTATTAAAGGTGCCCTCTTTTTGGTTTTGTAAGCAGAGAAATATAATAATTCTGCTTCTCACAAATGCATAGAACAGTTTTTCTGTATCTGTTTTAGTTGGAAATATAATAAAATGCAATTTTGATAATACAAAATCAAAATCCTTGAATTATTATTATACTAAATTAAACTGCGTACCCTCATGTTTTTGGTTTACACACACACAGACTTTTGATATTACATTATTTACCAGGCTAATGACTTCCTACCTTCTACACAAACACATATTTACAGGAAGTGCAAAAAAATTCAATAATGGAATATAGCTGAAGCAGTGATGAGGGGGCCAAGCGAACCAGCAGGGCATAGCTGCCATAGAAATGTCATGTCATTTTGTCAAGGCCATGGATGTATGCACTCACAGAAAGTTTAATGTCAGTTAACCAAAGATTGGCCAAGATGTGAGCTCACATCCTGTAGGATGTAACGGATGAATGGTTTTAAAAATCCGACAGATAAATTTTGTAAGGCTGGAGATCACATGTGCCACATTTTGTGAAGATTTGAAGGTTTGTGGCTGCTGACAACATTTTAAGGTAAGTTTAAGGGTCAATTGAAATTGGTGCCAAAGCTGCCAAACAGGAAATGAGGTCATCATTTCAGCAACTGTTTGATGTACTGATGCCAAACGTGGTATATGGACTCTGGAACCCTTCCTGAGGTTGCATCAATAGACCACTAGGGGGTGCTGCAATAAGAAAGCAATGTATTATTCCTACTGTTTTTTTTTTTTGTGTTGGCTGTATAAAAGTGGGTATTAGGTCTGGTGATATCTTAGGTTGTCCCATCCTTGGGATTTCCCATCATGTCGAACAAGCTGATGTGGCTGCCATATTGGATTTAACAGCTCATTCATAGGGACTTGTACTGTGGATGTGGCACATAATCTACAGCTAAAAATGAATGGATAAATAAAAAAATGAATGATATAATATATTCATTATATAATGATAGAATGAAAGTTTTCTGTAAGGAGATGTTTATTTAATATTTATGGAATGAGTTCCCAGTGTCGGAGCTTTGGAACAGTCAGTTTTGTAAGAGCTTTGTAAGTTTCTGTGATCCTCAGGACAGAGGAGTTTGAGAGGCGGGTAAGAAAAGGACTGCTTATATCTGCTAGAAGGTAATAACAGGAACTGACGTGTTTTGTGAATGTGCCACAACATATTTAATTAAGGTTTGTATAGTTCAGAGATTAAGGCCTTTAACAAAGACAAAAAAACAAAACAAAACACCCCCCCCCCCCCAAAAAAACAAAAAAAACAATCAATAAATAAATTACTGAACACATTTGGGAAAAGCTCATGCTTGTAATATATTCAGTTTACCCTACTGCCCATATTTATGTATGTAAGGGGCAGGCTGCCATAGCCCCGCCCACCACCAGAAGGGGAAAGAGAGCTGCCACTCAGTAATCAGAGGTAACCTGCTCCACCTGTGACTGGCCTATTTAACAGCTGTTTACACATTGTGCAAATGCTTAGTCTTGAGTTCTCCTTGCCGAGTATTCTACTGAGATGAAGCTGGTAATTTGAGAAGAACTAGGAGAAGGAAAAAAAAGGGGGGGGCACCCTTGAGTTTATCTCTTGAGCTTTCTCTTATCTCTTGAGCTTCCGTGTTGTCAGACCACAGCTTTTGGAACTCTTGGGGTTTCTCTGAGTTTTTTCCAGTTCCTTGCTTAAAAACCTTCTAAAACTTAAGTTTACTTATTTCCTTCCTGTCGGTCTTTTCTGATGTTTTTTTTTTTTCGTTTTACTTTTCTAGAACCTTCAGTTAGGTCCACTCCCAGTAATTTGTTTGTGCTGGGTCGGTAGCTCATGGCGCTTCATGTTGGTCTCGCGTTCCTTCAGCCCTAGGATCAAGCCCAATGTGGAGTGACTCTTTTTGTTTTCCCCTCTTCACAAAGTTTGATTCCCAAGGCCTAGTCCCACTTTTCCAGGCCCAACCCGTTGTTTAGCACATGGTGTAAATGAGTTTGTAGCTGGCTCAGCACCTGGGCCAGTCCACCATTACTGTATTTATATCAAAGTGGGATTCCAGAGTCTTGTTGTCTTGTGCCTCTCTTTTCTTCATCTCCTAAATCTCTCGTGCTCTCGCTCAACAAAATGTCAAACTTTATTTTATTTCATATAAAATGTCTAATTTGAAAACTGATGTGTTGAATGTTAATGAATAAAAATGTGCCCCATGTTTGTACAGTTATTCTTCACTTTAATAGGTATATAATGACTTTTTCACCATAACACACACCTTGCCAACCTGCTGTGTCTTTAGAGAAAGCTTTATTAGAAGAAGGTTAGTAAAATGATCCAGTCATAAGTTGAGTAAACAAATTAAACGAGCGGTTGCTGTGAGTTCACTCCTCCTCCTCCTCCTCCTCCTCCTCCTCATCCTTGGCTGCAGCCCTACTCTGGACCTGTAAATATAAATAAATAAAATTCTATTTATGAAAAAGAAAAAAAATAGTATTTACACTACAGCGCTGTTGAGTTCTGAATTGTGACTGGTCAGAAGGTGTTGATCAGTTTTCTATAACAGCAGCTCTAACAGTAACGCAGCTGTATATTAATGTGCTCCTTCTAGTACGTTATCGTTTCTATAGTAGCAGCTCAGTCACAGGGACTCATGACGTTTACACAAAGAGTGTCAGTGTTGTATAACAGAAAACATTGTGATTGCTTCATTGCACAACCTCAGTGTTGAATATTTTACAGCAACAGAACTGGAATAACTTGGATAACTTTCTCCATCATATCTGTCTGAATTAAGAAGACACTGCCTTTATCCGGTCTTTTGAAAACAGACTTTCATGACCCAGAAAATATTCCTCTTAAACAGAATGTGATGTTCTAAAAGCAGCTAGCAGTATTGCGTCTGTTTATTGCACCACATGTCTGCCCTGTTTTATAAGCATGATCTCAAGTCAAAATGCAACAAAGATCAAGTCTCGACGTTTCCTCATTTAGTATAAATACACACCATTAACAGGTGGTGCATCACAAACAGAAAGGTCGCATAAAAATTTGAATTAGAACATAGAGTAGGATCTAAGTTAACCTCTGACCTTTGAGCACGATTGGTCCAACTGTCACAACCTCAGCATGGTGGGTGGAGCTCAAACTCCTCTTCCTGTGCTGACGGCATCCTTGGCGACATCGTGAGGCATAGTCATTGTCAGAGCAGATCAAGACGTCACATTTGAGTAAGGCGTGGCTGTGTGCGCGCAGGAACACACGTGCATGGAACCGAAACCGAGCGTAAACACTCTCTCCGTTTGTGTAGATGTGGACTGTGCTGTCTCTCGGACACCTTCGAACAAGAATGAGAACAGAGGAACACAATGAAGAAAAAAATTACTTTGTTCAGCTTGATGCATAGAAAAGTCTGAGTCCACTAACATTCCTGTTTCTCAAATATGACAAAGCCGTGTCTCAAATCATCAGAATAATTATGTACTAGAAGCAAACTGTGGTTTGAATTTAGCAAAGTGAGTGGTGGAAAATAATTCCCTAACAGGAACTAGTGCTTAAATATTGAAAAGTAGAGGTGTAAATAAAAACCATTCAAATTGGAAAATCGATTTAAAAAAAAAAAATAAACATGATACTGGATCATTTATGAGCCAAGATCTGGTTCATATCAAAATGCAGAAAGCTTAAAAAACTATACTGCTGTCAATAAATGCTGTCTGTGTGTTAAAGCTGGTTTATACTTGACTTTTGATTTTGCATGTGTGTGTAGAACCAGTGGAAACATGAGCAGCATTGTTCAACATTCTCATCTGTGTATCTTATACACAACTGGAGGAATAAAAATAACATCCATTAATAGCACGTCGGAGCCAAAACATCATTGTCCATCAGGTTTCCAAGTCGAACTGTAAAATCCTTAGCGATTTTGTGTACCTTAAAGACATTCATAAGCTCTGTTTCTTCTTAAAACTATCTGTCGTCATGATAATTGTAGTGACCTGCAACTCAAATCTAAATCTTTGACTGCACATTAAAAAGTAGAAAATCTAGAAGGCTGGTACACAAAACACACTCTGAGACAAAGTGCTAGTTTGGTTATTCAGTTGTGAACATAGTGCTCCATGACATTATTCTGATCCCAGTATTTATGTTGGTATTCCATCCTGCAGAGGGTCAGGTTGATTTCTGAAGATGTGCACATGTAATGCTCCAAACCCAGTAAACACACACAGCGATCTTGCACAGGCATAGTATGTATAGGGAACAGCAAGATTAAAGGTCTTTACACATTCAGCATCACCTGTCATTACAATTCTTTCATCAGACAATATATTTTTTCACATTACTATCTTGTAACCTAGCGCTGTTTGACATGGGCAACAAACATTATAAAGATAATGACTTTAAAGCCAGTGTCTGGAAAAAATCTTAACTGATATTCACTGAGCCTTGAGTGAGATTACGTTCTTTCGACAGCAGGTTAAACAGCAGCAGCATCCTTTCGGTCCATTTACAGTTACATGTAATTTTGTAAAATGTTCTGCAAATCAGTTAGTTCATGTTATCACTTATTGTTATGGTAGCTATACATATTCAGTCCCGTACCAGAATGTCTTTCCTGAAAAATTACATTTAACAGAAAATAATCATATTCGATTGGGGTTGAATGGAGTTGTATCAGTGCTGAACCAAATCATATATTGGACCAGAAGTGAACTGAAGTCTATAAAATATTACTTGCTTAACTGTATGGCTTTTGGATCATATTATACAGTTGACTTGGCCACTCCTAAAGTTTCTTGATGGGTCTGCTTTGTTTTTTCAGCCTAATGATGACCTCCTTTAGTTGCATCGACACTTGTGTCACTGTACCAATACTTTTGGAGGAGACTGAATATTATATATATATATATATCAAGAAGTATAACGTGTCATCTGAAAGAGGGAGATTCACACCCCTGGTGACAAGTTAAGGGTAAACTGCATTTAGAAAAATAAAGACTTGCACATCTTAGACCCGATATGTGTCCTTAGGTTAAAAACGTGTCCTTAATATAATGTCACACAAAAGCAGAACTATTTTTATATAATGACCCTGTATGTATAAGAGTGTGTGCTGTACCCCTTGCGTATGAGGTCGTGGGTGTGGGCAGTAAGGTCAAGGTTGAGTGAAGCCACACAGGAGTCAATGAACAGGTGGAGGCTGGGATCGGCTCGACTCAGCTGGACCTGCACGAACAGTTCCTGACTGAAGTCCACTTGGTGGGGGAAATCAGTGATGGGGTCAGAGAAGCTGCTGGAGCGGTAAAATGCGATGGTGGGGTTAAACCGTCGTGCTTCAGTGACAGTGGTGTTTGTGATCTCCTTGGCTTCAGGGAATGTCTCAACAATTGTGTTACTCCTGATCATACAGCTCACCTCCTGCAGGAAGTGAGTACTGATCGCATCAGTTAAGTGTTTGGTTGCTTTTACAATATTGGTGTAAATAATGTGTCCGTTGTGGAACTGTTGGGGAAACAATAAACACAGATACTGTATTATAATAAAGAGTTGCTAGTGAAGGAAACATCTCAACACTGCACTAGTATAGGTAATTAGTGGATAGCATACAAGAACTCTGTGGTCAAAAGATATGTTTCTTCTTGTACAACTAGATCTTAATGCAGCTTGGAAAAAAAATCAACAATTATGTTGGCATCTGCCTTTTTCCCTTGTTTAAATCTTGTGACAGATTGCTTATGTTCATTCATGTTGATGAATAATGTAATTTAGTTTCTGAGTCACTTTGTCTCTCTTAAGTCATGCACTAGAACTAATATTCTTGGCCTAATGGTTGGCAGGGACCCAGCTTACTAGTGCATCCTTCTCTGGAACATTGTCCATATAAGAAACTTGTTGTTCATACATGCTGCTGAGAAGTTCACAGTGATGTTACCCAGAGTAATTATATATTGCTACATTATACTAAGGTAGGAGCAGGTACAGACTAGGTGCAGGAGGCTGTGGGCCTCAGGATAGGCACCCATCACTGGGGTAGCAAGACAGGTAATAAAAGGAGACATTCTAAGGTCTACAAGCTCCTATTCCTGCCACATTGTACGTTATCCTTCTCCTTCATACTATTGCCTACTCTTCATGCTGTGCCCTAAACCCACTCTTGCCTTCCTGAAGTCTATGAACACTCACTCCTGCCTTTGAAAGGTCTACAAACACCTACCCCTGCTATAAACATCCTGTCATCCTGTAAGCTTCTGCTGTTACAGATATTTTTATAATTTCAGTGTGACATTGTGAATATGTAACCCAGTGTTAATATAACTATCTGGTATTGTTAATAACTAGTTGTAGTCTGTTTACATACTTTTGTGATTTATATACTTTTGTGAAGCTGCTTTGAGACAATGTCTGTTGTTAAAAGCGCTATACAAATAAAAAAAAAAATTGTTTCATGCAATATGTAAGAAAATCATCGTAAAGTATGAGGTTGCTGTTTCCCAGCTGATTCACGACAGTCAGTTTGGGATTAAACACTAGTGGGAGGGGCTATGGGTTCACATGAGCATTAGCTTCGGTAGAACGAGCTTGTGTGAGCCAGCTGCCTGATGTCTACACGTGGTAGCCTTAAAACTAATTTGCCGTTTGTCTTCCTGCTAGCCTTGGAGACTGTTGACTGTTATTACCTTTTGTGATTTGTACAATTGATGATAATTTTAACAGCCAGTCATTTTAGATATAAAGTACCAAAGGGGTGGAGAAGCATGTGAAGTTTTGAGTCTCCTGTTCTACAGGTCAGAATTAGCTCTTTAATATGGTTTATCTGTTGTGTCTGCTAAGCGTAGTGTTACCTTCCTCCAGGTGCCGCAGCTGTGGAGCGGAAAGCTGAAGGTGATGTAGTAGTTTTCAGTTGAAGCTTTGCAGTTATGGTCACCCAAGTAAAGATCATGCCAGCTGTATCCCAGTGAGTCCACGTATGATTTACTGATGGTAATGTTCATCCGACCAGAAAGACAGTCCACTCGACCTGCACAGCAGCAAGCAACTGTCTACATCAAATCAAACATTTTAACTAGGAATTTACTGAGCAAAAAACAGAGGCTCACAGGGAATGACTTGGTTACTTAGAGGGATAATTATGTGCTATTGTCTGCAAAACACACCAGCTGTTTGTGGAGGTTTTGTTGCTTCAAAATCTGGTTAAAACAATTATATAAGACAGAGGACAGAAATTAGCATCACAGCAAACAGGCTAAATGCAAACAAACTAGCCTTAAACATACTAACCCCAGGACTAACATTACAGGTAACACACATATTCCATCCATCCATCCATCCATCCATCCATCCATCCATCCATCCATCCATCCATCCATCCATCCATCCATCCAT
>JAQQZX010000005.1:5995615-6008911 GCA_030068355.1 Notoglanidium maculatum | reverse complement strand
ACATTCTCTTATACACTCCCTTACACACTCCTACACTCTTGTATACACTCCAGTACACACTCCTACCCTCCCTTATATACTCCTACATTCTCTTATACACTCCCTTACACACTTTTCCACTCGCTTACACACTCCTATATTCCATAACACCTTCATACACTCCCTTACACACTCCTTCACTTCCTAAGACACACCATTACACATTCCTAGACCCCCCTAGATACTTCAGCACCTCCTCATAAACTTCCCATAAACCCTTCATTAGTTAGGGCAAGTGGAAAAGGGTGTAGTGCAACAGTACTGTAATACAGTGATGACCTGTACAAGTCCACCATCATCATCACCACACTTTTCTCTTTTTGCCAAAACGCTAACTTGAACATTTGATTATAAATGTTTTGATTTCCTCTTTGTTTGTGTAATTTCTCAGTTCTCTTATTATATCTTTTTTTTATTTTTGTACTAAACCGTAAATGAAGCCTTTCTGAGATGGACGTAAATAAAGAGACATGTAATGACCAGGCTGATGTTTTGCACTTTTTCCTCTTCACATGATGTCAGTGTAATTTTCAGGCAGTTGAATCCTGTGTGTGTGTGTGTGTGTGTGTGTGTGTGTGTGTGTGTGTGTGCATTTTTATCCTGCAGTTCAGGAGAAGCCAACCAGTCTGAGATATAAATACAACTTCATCGCTGACGTGGTGGAGAAAATCGCACCTGCTGTCGTTCATATTGAACTCTACCGCAAGTAAGTGTATGTGTGTATGTTTGTGTGTGTGTGTTTGGCAGGGTATAATACCTAGAAACACTAGGCATTGTTCTCATCTAATCCAACCACATAACCACATAATAACTAATTTGGATAAAAGGCAGAAAATCTCACTCACAAAGTCAGTGTCACCAGAATCAAAGCTCAGTGCAATAAACCTACTCAGGGAAAGTTCCTCACATTCTGAGTCAGGTTATGCCGACAGGGTTTTCCAGTATTGTCTGCACCAACACTTTTAAGCACAAGCACTTGCCTTTAAACCTGGACAATCAGGGATAGAATATATGGAGCTCCTATTTCTGAAGATCGTGAGATTGAATCTTGCTAATGCCACACCCATCCATGTCTGGGTGTCAAAAGAGCAATGTTGGCCATGCTTTCTGGGTAGGAGGGATGGCATACTCTCTCTGCTCTGTTAATCACAGTGACATTAGCCAATCTACTCAACTCACAGGTCTGGAAAATTGTAACTCAAATCTGAGCAACAATATGAACAACAGTCACCTGTCACTTAGTCAGGGGCTTAAGCAAATGCAGTGGTAATGATAGAGTTTACTTGTATGTAGCCTGAACAGGTTTAATATTATCACTTGATGCCCTCAATATTGGAGTTCCCCAAGGCTGGGTTCTTGGTCCACTTTTGTTCTCTTTTGTATGCTATAGCTGTATCTGTATATTACTATATATGCCCAGCGCTGGATCAAATAAAGACCAAAGATGTGAAGACGTTCACAACCCAGAGGGATCCAAAGTGGGAAAAAAATCACTACTAAGTGAAAGATACTAAAAAACATTCCTACCCAATAGTCCAAAGTGCAAAACTATTCACTACAAAGTCACACTAGGAATCCTCTGGCTCCTCCTAAATTAGCAGCTACTAATCAGTATTATCTCAGTTCTTTGTTTCCAAAATGCTTGAAAATATTGTTTACAATTTGTTGTCTCTTTTTTTTTCTTACCCAGCACAACCTCCTGGTTTCAAGCAATCCAGCTGCTCTTTATCAAAGTGGCCTTGTAGCTCTGTGTTGTTGAGAGACTTCATGCTGCTAGATCAGTTAAACTGTTAGTTATGATTCTTCTTGACCTTGCAGCATCCTTTTATCACAGTCAGTCACAAGAGTCTCCTCTTCAATGGAATTACTGATATAGCATAGTGGTGGTCTGCTTCTTACCTGGAGGGATCAAACTGTCAGCTGACTTGAAGAGGTTCCACATCGGCTCCATGCAGATTCTCGTTGGTGTTGCACAAGGCTCAGTGTGCAGTCCTTTTCCATTTTCCATCTAGACCCACTGTCTCAGTGAAGTCATATCTGTACATGGTTTTTCATACCACCGTTTTGCTGATGACTCATCGTTTCCTTTCTGTTTCCATTTCAGCTCCTATCTCAGCGTGTTTGGTAGACATCTTGCCATAGATGGTGGCTTAAACTAACATTAACCTTAAACCAAATCCCAGCAAGACTGAGCTGCTGTATATCCCAGGAGATGCAACCCCACATCAAGATTTTGTGATCTCCCTGGAGAAATAGTGGATCACACCATGATCTCACTCAGTCTTGGAATAGGCATATTGCTAACCTGACTCAGCCCTGCAGATTTCTCCTTTGTAACATGAGGAGGATCTGGCAATTTCATCTTGTCATCTGGAGATTGGACTACGACAACTTACTCCTGGCTGGTCTTCCCTAAGCCATAAGTTTCCTGCAGCTGATCCAGAATTCAGCGGCGTGACATGTTTTCACCCTCCCAATTTGTCCCACATAACAAAACCATTGCGTTACTTCTGCTGGCTTCCTATTGCAAACCCTGATGCTCATCTACAAAGCCAAAAATGAACACCCCACCGTACTGAAGGAACTTTTCAAACCATATTCTGCACAGCTTGACTGACCAGAGTACCAAAATCTCTCACTAACTTTTCTCTGTAAAGATTTTATCTTGATGGTATTTATAGACCCTGACCTACTTGTACTACTCCAAGACTGCTTTTTGATAAAGACTACAAGGCACTTCTGTAAGTACCTTTGAATAAGGGTAATGCCAGAGAAGTTACAATTCCAGTTAAAAATCCCCCCAAAAAACTACTGTGTAGTATGGTAAAGTGTCTCTGTAGAGTTCACTATTAAGTAGTATTCAAAGGACAAGAATATTTCCATACCAAGTAGGGTCCAAACATCTCAGAAGCGTTCACTATCAAGTAGGGTCCTGGGGGTTCAGAAGGGTTTATTACCAAATAGGGTACAAAGATCCAGAAGAGTTCACTAACAAATGAGTGTAAAGGTTTAATTGGAAGTTCACTTCCAAGTAAGATGCAAAGATCCAGAAGAGTTCATTATCTCGTAAGGGCCAAAGGTCTATGCCAGACTATGCCATCAGTCTAAAAACCCTGTTCAGAGGATAGTACATCCATCCGTTTTCTATTCCATGTATCCATTACGAGTCACGGGAAGCTGGAGCCAATCCCAGCCTCAGCAAGAGGTAGGACAGGTCGCCACTTCATCGCAAGGCTAACACAGAGACAGACAACCATTCATGCTTACATTCAAACTTACATTTAGAGGGCCCAGTTGACCTAATCCACATGTGTTTGGGCTATGGGAGGAAACTGGAGCACCCAGAGGAAACCCACGCATGCACAGAGAGAACATACAAACTCAGAAAGGAGGACCCAAGGATCAAACCCGGAACCTTCTTGCTGTGAGGCAACAGCGTTAACCACCATGCACCACCATGCACCACCATGCACTATGTACCAACATGCACCATCTTACACCACCATCATACATTTACATTTATGTCATTTGGCAGACGCCCTTATCACCATGCACCATGCACCATGCACCATCATGCACCATCTTGCACCACCATGTACCACCTTACTAGAACAGTATGAAAAGAAAACACAAGGCACAAATCTTAAATAATAGATAATTTCATGGTAATGTTTTCTTCTCTCAAGGCTAAAAATGATCCTTGTGCCTACTAATGCTAGTAGTTCTGGATCCTGGTTCCTCGGTGGAGGAATGATCTATCTTCACGACTCCAAACATTCTTGTATGTTTATTCCTTCCAGAAAGGACTAAAGACCCTTCTTCCACAGATGATGTTTAATTTAAGACTTCTCTGTTATTAATATAGGAATAAAAGCGTAAGTGATATTCCTCATGCCCTTATTTAGGTCCTCGCTAAGGGTTTAAAAAAATTTTTTTTCATTTATTTGTTTGTTTTGTTAAGTTATAAATGCTTAGATTTTTCAGGCAGTACTTTGTAGAGTCAGTGCTCTGAAGGTTTAATTTAATGGTAAACCGTGTAATTCTGTTCATGTAAAGCTGTGACACCTTTTCTTTTTCTCAGGATGGTGTACAGTTTGCGTGAGAGGGCTGTGGCGACTGGTTCAGGATTTATTGTGTCTGATGACGGACTCATTGTCACTAACGCCCATGTTGTCGCTGATAAAAACCGAGTGAAGGTGGAACTGAAAAATGGAGAGTCGTATGATGCCAAAATCACAGACCTTGACGAAAGATCAGACATCGCTCTGCTCAAGATTGACTCTCCGGTAGGAGTTCGTTTTCCTCAATCCGTTTCTAATTCTCTGAGGGACACAGATGACTGAATGAGGAATTGGAGGAGGAAATAAAGAGTAAAGTTTAAATAAATTGCCTTGCGGAGAAAGAAATAGACAGATGAAGAGGGGGAACATTTTATAGCCTCATGTTGAAAAGTGATTTATAAAACAGGACACTGAGAGAGATGGAGAGAATGAAAGTGAGTACTGAGGTTATGGGAAAGAAACAGTCACTACATAAATATCTGTTTTGTGTGTGTGCATGTGTGTGCGTGTGTGCGAGTGTGCGTGTGTCTGTGTGTGACCACAGAATGGATAGCACATGCTCAGAAAGGAAGTTCAGTCTCTCTATGTTGATTTCAGTGTCTCACTTTTGCGCTCTCTCTCTCTCTCTCTCTCTCTCTCTCTCTCTCTCTCTCCGTGACTGTCTTTTTGTCTGTCTCTCTTCTCTTTCTACCTCTCTTTGCTGTCTCTCTCTCTCTGTTTTTTTCCTTTTATCTAATTTTCAATGTTTCCATTTGTTTCGATCTCTCTCTCTCTCTCTCTCTCTCTCTCTCTCTCTCTCTCTCTTTTGCTCTATCTGCCAGTCTCTCCTTCCCACTCTGTTTGTCTCTCTCTCATTGCCTTCCCTTTCCTTTGTCCCTCTTTCTCCCTCTTTTCTGTCTCTTCCTAACTGTCACTATTTTTCTCTCTTTGTATCTCTCTTTTTCTCTCTGTCTCTGTGTCTGGGTGTCTTTCATATTTTTAATCCCTGTGTTAGTTTTTCTCTTTTCTTCTCCCCTCCCTCTGTCTGTCTGTCTGTCTCACCAATCTGTCTGCTTTTTTCTCTGTCTCTCTTTGTTTATCTCTCTCACAATCTCTCTCCTCCCCACCCTCTCTCTCTCTGTCTTTCATTTCTACCCATCTGCTGATCTTTCTCTCATTAAGTCTCTGTCTCTCTCGCTCTGGAGAACACATTACTGTGATTTCAGACTGGCACCAGAGAGAGAGAGAAAGAGAGAGAGAGACTGATGAGGGAGAGACACTAATGGAGACAGATGGAAAGTGACAGAGAGCAGAAGGAAAAGAGAGACTTATAATGGGAGAGGAAAAAAAGACAGCAAGAGTGAGACAGGTGGAGATTGAGACAAAAAAAGGGAAAAACGTATCCATATGTGTATGAATAAATAAGGTCACAGGTTCAAATGCTGGTGTAGGGATGGAAACACACACACACACACACACACACACACACACACACAAAAACAATACAAAGCCAGAACCTCAAACCAGACTAGCCATTGTGCCTGTTTTTTCCCATCATTGCTTCTCAGAGCTGGGAATGCTGTTGCGTCCAAAATCAGCTGGTGTGCACTTTCCCTAGTGAAGTCTCATGTCCATTTACACACACACACACACACACACACACACACACACACACACACACTGTAGTTCCAGCAGTTGGGTTAATTGGGTTATAGCTCTTTAATGTGGTGATTGTGGGTCATGTGGTCAGAGCAAGGCAAGGACAAACACACAGAGACGATGTACACACACACACACACACACACACACACAAACCATATGCATACATATATGCATGTATATGGTGTGTATGTGTGTGTGTGTGTGTCTGATCGTTGACATGGCTTGGAGTTTCACCTCAGTGCTGATGAGGTATTCACAAAATGCACAACAACATAAACACACACACACACACACACACACACACACACACACACACACCTGGGTATTGCATATGTTTATAGACAGGTTCAGGAAAACAATCTAATAAAAAACATCTCCACTTTCTTTTGTTCTCTCATTTCAGCTTTGAAAGGCTGGGTCTCCAATCGTACGCTCTATCTAACACCTACACACCAACGCTGTTGAGTTCTGGATTCTGATTGGTTGGAAGGTCTTGATTACATTAGTGCAGTAGTGCAGCTGCAAATCACAGCTTTATATTAGTGTGCTGGTTATAATACGTTATTGTTGCTATAGTAACAGCTCATTCACAAGGGTTTGTATAAACATGCATTGATATGGTGACATTTTCTCCGGCATAAGGAGGTTTAGGGAAGGAGTTTCCAGTGTCAGCACTTTGTACCAGCCAGAGGTCAAGTCAGAGCAGTTCAGGCTTCTTTTCAGTTTCTCGGTAACATGACAAGCTGCGATTTTGGCTTATTACCTTCAAGGGAGAGAAAAAAAGGGATGCTGGTGAAGGAAGGACTGTTTATAGCTCCTACAGTATAAGTGAGAAAAGGAACTAACTTAAATGAAACATTGGAATAGTTAACAAATTGCTATGCTATAAGAGGAATAAACCACTTCAGGATGTGCAGTTAGCAGAACATAATTAACTTCATGTCAGGCCATACTGCACCACGCCGTCATGGATTATTTTCCTATAACAGCACACCCCGTTGTGGCTTATTCCTTACGTATTAGTCAGCATTCTGGACAGTTTGCACTTCCATGTGGTAAATCATTCAGAATGTCAATAAGGGGCAAGTCACTGCAGAGTAGCTGCTCTAACGTCAGTGCCGTGTCGTCGTCCCCCCACCAACACACACAGAGGAATGTATCAAAACCTTTCATGCTTGTTTCATTACGCTCATCATTCATTTTCTTTAAAGCAAAGTAGGCTTTAAAAATATCTTCTCTTTCTGACGAGACTGTACTCTGTGTGACAGAATTAGCGATCTGACTTTTTTCTAAATTAATAAATAAATAAATTTGGCAGTAAATTCTAATATCTAGTATTTAACAACTTTCTAAGAGGTTGAATCTGTGGACTTTTTCCATATTGTACACACACACACACACACACTCACACACACAAATAGGGCTTTATATTGAGAATGAATTGTGTAGTGTGGCGTTAATACTGAAATTAAATCATCAGTACTTAGACCTCTGAATGATTTAGGAATAAAACACTGTGTGTGGTGCAGTTATAGGAAAGTAATCAATGATGAGATGGTGTAATGAAGTCCAACCCTGATGGTTATAGGCCGTGATTGTGATTTATGAAGGAACACAAAAGCAACTAATGGAATGAAAGCAATCAGTCTTCACTAAGATGAATACCTCATGTCACTTCCTGTCCCACAGAGTAAACTTCCTGTGATGAGTTTGGGCCGATCAGCTGATCTGAGACCAGGTGAGTTCGTGGTGGCCATCGGGAGTCCGTTTTCGCTCCAGCACACGGTGACGACGGGGATCGTTAGCACCACGCAGAGGGGAGGGAAAGAGCTCGGGCTACGCAACTCCGACATGGACTACATCCAGACCGACGCCATCATCAATGTAAACACACACACACGCACACACACACACACACACACACGCACAATTATTTTTACCTGCCTCAAAACACATCACACATTAATTCAGAAATTTTTTTATTATTTAGAGAAATTCCAAAAAGCAGGCTAGTTTTCCTGGTAACCATGGCAACATGACACTTACTGCAGTCTAACCAACAACCAAGCAGCTAAGTTTTTTGCGTCTTCTGTCTTTTTCACAGTATGGAAACTCAGGAGGACCGCTGGTTAATCTGGTAAGGCTTTCTCTGAGTTATATTTTTGACATCACAGACTGAAGGATAAGTATCAGACAGACAGACAGACAGACGGACAGTTATGACAGACAGACGGACAGTTATGGCAGACAGACAGACAGTTATCACAGACAGACAGACAGTTATCACAGACAGTTATCATAGACAGACAGACAGTTATCACAGACAGACAGATGGACAGTTATCACAGACAGATAGATGGACAGTTATCACAGACAGACAGATGAACAGTTATCACAGACAGACAGACAGTTATCACAGACGGACAGACGGACAGTTATCGCAGACAGACGGACAGTCATAACAGACAGACGGACAGTTATCACAGACAGACAGACGGACAGTTATCGCAGACAGACGGACAGTCATAACAGACAGACGGACAGTTATCACAGACAGACAGACAGACAGTTATCACAGACAGACAGTTGTCACAGACAGACAGACAGTTATTACAGACAGACAGACAGATGGACAGTTATCACAGACAGACAGACAGACAGTTGTCATAGACAGACAGACAGTTGTCACAGACAGACAGACAGACAGTTATCCCAGACTGATGGACAGTTATCACAGACAGACAGACAGACAGACAGTTATCACAGACAGACAGACAGTTATCACAGACAGACAGACAGTTATCACAGACGGACAGACAGTTATCACAGACAGACAGACAGACAGTTATCACAGACAGACAGACGGACAGTTATCGCAGACAGACGGACAGTTATCACAGACAGACTGACAGTTGTCACAGACAGACAGTTGTCACAGACAGACAGTTATTACAGACAGACAGACAGACGGACAGTTATCACAGACAGACTGACAGTTATCACAGACAGACAGTTGTCATTGACAGACAGACAGTTGTCACAGACAGACAGACAGACAGACAGACAGACAGTTATCCCAGACTGATGGACAGTTATCACAGACAGACAGACAATTATCACAGACAGACAGACATACAGACAGTTATCACACACAGACAGACAGTTATCACAAACTGATGGACAGATAGATATCAGAGCGCACAGAAGCTAGACAGTTCATAGACAGACAGACTGTTATCACACACAAAGAAATATCACAGAGAAAGACAGACAGCTATGACAGACAGAATACCATGGCGTGTGAATAAACATGTATGTATAGGCTGTATAAGTGTGTTGTGATTTACAGGACGGTGAAGTGATCGGAATAAACACTCTGAAGGTGACCGCGGGAATCTCCTTCGCCATTCCATCAGACAAAATCAGGGAATTTCTCACCGAGTCCTACGACAGACAGGCCAGAGGTCACAGAGACACGAATACATGCTAAATATGAGCAGAAAAACAACACGTTTTATCAAGAATGTGGTCAGGAAACTGAAATTAAGTAGACGGCTCGATGTTTTACAGGTAGAGTAACAGCGAAGAAGAAGTACATCGGTATTCGGATGATGTCGTTGACGCCTGAGTGAGTGGATATGCGTCGTTATTTATATTAAAAAAAGTGAAAATTAAATGTTAGAATATCTGATCTGCATATTCACATGCTAGCACACGTATACACGCATTATCACGGGACGGCCTCCTGCCACAGGCAGAATTTTTAAATATTGTACATTATTTTAGAATTCTATGATTACAGCAAAAACTTTCTGGAATTTTGGGAATTCCATAATTCCAGTTTCATGTTTTTTAACCTAAATAGCATGCTACATTCACCATATGGTGCTCAAAGGTTAGCAGCAAGCAATATTAGCTACCTAGCAAGTGTTACAGTGGCTACATCCCAAATCACACCTACTTTGCTAAACTGCATTTCGTATCATATATTATTTTGTCGTACTTTAGCACTGAGTGATTTGGGAGTGATGTTAGCATAACGTGATGCTAATTTCTCCTCAGTCTGGTGAAGGAGCTGAAAGAGAAGCTGGGTGATTTTCCTGACGTCACGTCCGGTGCTTACGTAGTCGAAGTCATCGCCAAAACTCCAGCAGCAGCGTGAGTGAAAACATTCCAACTCCCATAATGCCGAGCTGCGCTGAAATAGGAAATATTAAGTTGCCATTCAGAGTGTAGAAAACATGCAGGAAACAGCAAACATTTAGCGTTAAGCTAATGCTCAGTGTTTAATCAGCAGTCAGAGTTTTGCTAATATTTACAATTTTTGCTAATATTCAAAAGTTTTCTTAATATTTAAAATGTAGCTAATATTTAAAGCTTTTCCCATATACAACATTTTTTGCTAAAGTTTCTGCTACTCTTTGGTTTTCCCTCTTCTTTTTTTTGCTACAGTTTTCCTAATATTTAGGGTTTCATTACTTCTGTTCAGTTGATGTAGGTAATATGCAAATATACAGCATGTTGCTAAATGTTATATTTTTTGCTAATATAGCATGTTTTGCTACTGTTCAGTTGTGCTATGTATAAGGCTTTAATAAGTATAGCTTTGCATATTGAATCTTTAGGCTTGAATATATAGTTTTGTGAATTTACAGTTTTGTTCAAATTGATGTTTTTGCTCATTTTCATTTTTTGCTAATATGTATATAGATTCCTGCTTTTCCTATTTTTAAGTTTTGCTAATATGTATACTTTCGCTAATGTTCAGAGTTTAGCTAATATTTATGTTTTTGGTTATTTTGAGTTTTGCTAATATTTAGCTTTGACTGTGTGTTGAGTTTCACTAATGTTTAGGTTTTGGTCATATGTAGAGCTTTTGCTAACACTGAGAGTTTTTCTAATCTTTTTTTGTTTTGTTTTTTATCGTTAACCTCCCCACAGAGAGAACAATAATCCCCAGGTACCTTCTCACTAGGACATACAGTGTCACGGCGTACAGCTAACTGAGTAGAATTTTAATTAGCTAGCTTGCTAACCAGCTGCTAAAATAGCCATCAGTATGATGGACAGATGTCAGAGAAATACAATCCAACATGAATACACATTAGTGTTATAGATCATGAGATATTTCATTGTTCCTGTTTTACATTAACCTGCCATTTTGGAAAAGGAAACTGGATCAGAGTAGCAGAATAGCCCTTAAACTGAGGGCTAGTGGATAAGTGTGGGTTAAACGCAGGATTGGAACACAGCCAGTGTAGTTTTTATTGGCTTTAGACTGCATGAGAGAGGTTATCATTGGCTCTGCTGCATGACACATGTTTCGCATTTTTATTGTATCCCTACCTCAGTACTACACACACACACACACACACACACACACACACACACACACACACACACACAAAACCTCTCTGACCCACATTTATTCATACTTAAAAAATCCTCCAGCTCAGTATTTTGTGACCACAATTTACAACGTGTGTGTGTGTGTGTGTGTGTGTGTGTGTGTGTTTGTACAGCATTTTACTATATAACATTTATTATCCTTAATCCCTTTTCACTTAAGTTATACAACCTCAGACCACGGGATCATACTGCATACACTATAAGCATAATAAAGAATGACATGAATGCCTGCTTGTGCACGTGTGCATGTGTGCACGCACACCAAGGCCATCAACATTGTCAAGTCAAGACACGTAAAATGGGTTTTATTGTCATTCCTTTATACATCTCACATACACAGGAATGAAATGTTGCACGTTTCTACATGATTATGGTGCAACACATCGACTGTATTTTAAAAAAATGGATGGCGTTTACTCCCATTCTATAGAAATGAAGCCTAAATACCTTTGCAGTGTTGTCAAATTTGAAGCCAGACTCCTCCTTGAGAAGGCTGGCTGAATGGAGGCTATATCAGAAACCTTATAATTGCTGTAATGGCTAGGACGCTAGCATTATTACGCTAACATTTTCCTAACGTTTTTAATAGAACACGTTTGTATTCTTGCATGTTTCCAGAAAAGTTCAAATAAGTAGGTATATGACGGTAAATTGTGTGGTTAAGTTAAGGTTTTTTTAACGGCCAAGTGTAACCACGCCTTCTTACATTATAGAAGAATAATGTTTTAAAAATAAATTTCTGTGGAAAATAAAAAATGTGGAGATATCAGCATGAGGAAGTCTATCGATTTTAATTGGACACTGTAGATGGAAAGAAATTAGACGAGGAAAGTAAAATGGAAAATAGACTGTTTTGTCATTGAAACACATGGGGATGGGTGGGGCTAAAAACTGTACTGCAGCCAGCCAGCAGGGGCGCTAGACCTATGGAGGCTTCACTTTTTAAAGATGACACACTGTCCATTTATTATACAGTCAATGGTGCAACACAATGATGTGACAAATGACCATGGCTGCTTGCAGCATCAGCAGTAAACACAGCAGCATTTCTTACCTTTTAAAACACACCTGATTCCAAAAAAGTGGGGACACTATGTAAACCGTAAATAAAAACAGAACGCATTGACTTTTTGACCTGTATTCAATTCAATCCAATCCAAAGAAAGGGAATTTAATGTTAAAACCGATAACATTTTTATTGTTTTTTTGTAAATATACACTCACTCTGAATTTAATGCTTGCAACATGTTCCAAAAAAGGGTCGGGACAGGGGCAAGAAAAGACTGGGGAAGTTGTGGAATGCGCAACAAACACTTGTTTGGAACATTCCACAGGTAAACAGGTTAATTGGTAGCAGGTGATAGTATCATGTGTAGTAAAGGGATGTGTTGTTCACAAGCACGGCTGGGGCGAGGTTCACCAGTTTGTGAAAAACTGCATGGGCAAGTGTCCGAACAACTCAAGAACAATGTACAATTGTAAGAAATGTAGAGATTTAACCATCTACAATTCATCATATTGTACACAGAATCCGGAGAAATCTCTGCATGTAAAGGGCAAGGCCAAAAACCAGCACTGAATGCCTGTAACCTTAGAGCCCTCACGTGGCACTGCAGTAAAAGTGCCATGATTGTGTAAAGGACATAATTACATGGGCTCAGGAACACTTCAGAAAACTGTTGTTGGAAAACGCAGCTCATTGCTGAATCTACGAATGCAAGCTAAAGACTCTACCATGCAGGGCAAAAGCCATATGTATACAGCATTTGGGGGTGTTAGTACCCATGGCAGGGGTAACTTGCACATCTGAGATGGTACGGGGGTGTTAGAGCCCATATCAGGGGTAACTTGCTCATCTGTGATGGTACGGGGGTGTTAGAGCCCATATCAGGGGTAACGTGCACATCTGTTATGGTACGGGGGTGTTGGAGCCCATATCAGGGGTAATTTGCTTATCTGTGATGGTACGGGGGTGTTGGAGCCCATATCAGGGGTAATTTGCTTATCTGTGATGGTACGGGGGTGTTAGAGCCCATATCAGGGGTAACGTGCTCATCTGTGATGGTACAGGGGTGTTAGAGCCCATATCAGGGGTAACTTGCTCATCTGTGATGGTACGGGGGTGTTAGAGCCCATATCAGGGGTA
>JAQQZX010000005.1:5823865-5839077 GCA_030068355.1 Notoglanidium maculatum | reverse complement strand
GATGTTTTAGGTCATATTTATGCAGAAATATAGAAAATTCTAAAGGGTTCACAAACTTTCAAGCACAACTGTATATGGAAAAGATATAAATCAAAATTATCCAAAGGCTATAAAACGGTAGCCTCAGTAAAGTTTATAGCAGGATGAGCTATGTTGTGCCCTTCTGTTATAAATTCAGCCGATGATGGAGCACATAGTGTGAATAGCGTTCATGCCAACAGCTCCAAGATCACTTCAGGACAAAGCAAATCTGCTAACGTTTATATTACATGAGTGCTATAAATTGTGTGGAGTGTATGGTTCATAATGTACAGCTCTGAGGGTCTATTATATTGTATTTAAGCGTAATTTTATTACTTTTTTCTGCAACCTTGTTAAAATATGGCATGCAAAAGGTTTCTGCATTCTTCTGTAAATAAAAGTACTCACACTTTTATTTATATATATATATATATATATATATATATAAAGCATTAACGTCCTGTGATTGTTCACAGGAACAATCAAGTAATTTCCGCCTGTCTGTTCTATAGCATGGCTGTAGACTAGGTAGTGTAATATATTAAACAAGACTAACTGTTATTCTAAACCCCTGTAAGCTGACAATACTTAACATTACCATTGTTTTATTTTTTCATTTAGTGGAGAAATAGCCAAGGATTCTCATAAAACAGTAACCTTATTCTGAATACTGTTTTGTTAAAGACGTATCATTGAATACAGATCAAAGTGATACTTAATGCAGCACTCAAATCCAGACCACTTGTCCTTATATTAAACTTCCATCACACAGACTCTAAAAATCATTTGTCCGTAATACTAATGTCTGTGCTATGACCTGTGCATAAACCTCAATGAACATTCATGTACCTTAATTCACTTTGGCATTTGTTTTTATAGTGCTGATTTTCTATATAGCCATGTTGACATTTTATTTTATGAGCTCTCTCTCTCTCTCTCTCTCTCTCTCTCTCTCTCTCGCTCTCTCTCTCTCTCAGTTAGCAGTATGGGACTCTCTCCGTGGCATGAATGGTAGTTTGAAGGAGAGCAAAGTGGACAGCGGGATGCAAGGGGTTTTGCTGAGAGTTGCCACATTACTGGTATGTAATTTAACACTCTGTTAAGCAGTGTGTGTGATATTTCAAGATATGCCTTAGGAAGGAACTTCCAAACACAAATTCAGTAAACATATAATGTAGTACCTGGATCATCTGGGGCAAGGTGATAATTCATAGAGGTAATGACTGATGCAACACACCTGAACTGTTTCTCCACATGTGTCTTCTGACATGTATCTCCTCATTTCTAAGGACTGAGCTGTGTTGAGAAAGTTAGTGTGTTTTCTTTTCTTGTACTTCAGTCAGTCTCAGCTGTGTGATGCACCCAGTGGTTTTCTAAATAAAAGTTTCTATTCAGAGCTTTGCCTGAGCTTGCTGTGTTCTCCAAGCAAGGTGCTCAAAAATTTGGTACACTTCTATCAAAACCTGGGAGCTTGCTTGGAGGATGACATGACATGGATATGAAACAGAGTCCATGAGTCCTATAGCATATCTTCAGTTACTGAACAACCAGCAGGAGCAGTGATGACAGATTTATCAGCCTGCAGAGCCAGCAATAATAATAAAGATGCACAAAGAGTGTAAAAGTCCACAACATGGGTTATGCCTACAAAACTCTTTCTCCTTCCCTATGACCCTACCAATGATCTCCCGCCCTCTAACCAGAATGACACCTCAGGACAACCCAGAGGTGTAACTTACTACAAACAGTTTTGCTACAATGGCTCAGGGCTAAAATTGCTATGATAGCCTTAGGACTGCAGTTGCTAGGAATGTTTTGCACTCAAGTCACCATCTTTGAAAAGTTCTGAAGTTTTGATAACTTCAATAAAATAAACTTCATGCTAAAACTGTAATGAATTCAGAAATAACTGTCATGCTCATATTCATAATTTGCTCAGAAGTTCAAAAGTTCACAGGTTCCTGGTTACACAAGTGCACTTTTTGCCTATATAGTATACAGTTATAGAATGGAAATCATTTGCAATCGCAATATCCAATGCCCTCAAGATTGGGATTGGTTCCCTTTTGACTCTGGTTCCTCTCAAGGTTTCTTCCTCATGTCGTCTCAGGGAGTATCAATCTGTCCCCGTGAAAGCCAGCTGGGCTATGCAGCAGTAAGGAAAGCAGTGATGGAGCAGGCCTGCTTGACCCCAGAAGGACATTGGTGGCAGTTTGGGGAACTGATATTGTAAGAAGGGGGCTGGCCCTTCACAATCATGCAGAGATTTTGAAGGGGTGACTGAGCCTGAGAAGGTCATTCAAAGGGTGGTGCCGAAACAATTCATTGCCCAACTCCCAGCCAGCACAGCTGAGTGGGTTCAGTCAAACGATCATACAAACCAGATTATTTGTGCCAATAATACAAAAAAGTGCCTCATTATAATCCCATGGTCAGGCACCTGGTGGTAGAAAAAACAATATGAAAATAGAATAAATGATTGGAAACTCTATTATTTGCAGCCTCAGAGGTGTTTTCCACAGATTTTATTCATTTGATTTATTATGGGGGAAGAATCTCAGATCAGTGTTGGATGAGATTAAAGACCACTGGGCGGATGACCCAACCCCCATTAAAATTCATAAGATCCTTTACCTGCAAGCAAACCTTTTGCAGCCTATTGCTAGGGAATTTGCTTCGGACTCAGGAGAGGTGCCAATGGCTCTATAATATTTGCTCCCAACTTAGAAGGACCAGGAGATTCAGTCCTCGTGTTAATCTACAAATCTAAGTCAAGTTCACATAGCAGGCTAGGGAAGTGCGCTATGAGGTATTGTTAACAGACACAGCAAACCTTACCTTACCTTACCACCTTAATCTCCTCAAATAGTAGAGAGAGGCAGTATCTCTAATAATATCTAATTGAGAAAATTTTTTAATTGAGGCTCGTGGTCTGGTTGTGTGTAGCCACGTATATATATACATACATATACACATAGCCTGAAAACAAAAGTAAAGTAGTTCAGAAGATATGAGGTAAAATGCTAGAGATGTGCTTGTGCCCAAACTGGATGGAGCTGTCTGTTTCTGCATAAACTAATGCTTGGTGAATGCTATTTGTAATTTTGATGGCTATCCAACTCTTAGATTGGCTGGACCTGACTAATTTGGATTTATCCAAGTACTACTGGAAGATTCCCTTGACACCAAAGTCCAGGGAAAGGCATTCTCCACACTGTTTGGTTTCCACCAATACCCTGAGTTTGCTGTGTTCTCTGAGCATGATAATCAGGAATTTGTAAAAGCGTTAGAACAGATGAGTTTGTGAGAATAGCAAAGCAGTGCATCCATTGACTTGGAGAAATGCAGAGCTGTTGCTTAAAAATTTCAGTGTGTCATTAGGAGTATTTTATATTAAAAAATTAATACACCAGTTTGAACAAATCTGGATTTAAGAAATAGTTGTAGGTTGTGTGAAGAATAAGATTATTTTTATGTGATCTTTTTTGTATACAATTCTGACCTTTACAATTACACAAAATTATCTCAAAATTATCCACTAATTAGTAAACACCAGGTGTCCAATAAGTGTCATTTCAGTCCCTGATTTTCAGTATGGGTTTCTGTTATTTACACTTGAGTATGTCTATTCAATCAAGGAGATGCTATTTACGAGGTTGTTTTGATTTTGCTCCCTTGATGAATGCATCACCCTGTTTTCTGGGCCCCCAGGGAGTTTACAATCTAATCTTTATCCTTCAGGTCAACAAGTTTCGTCTATCCTTGTGAGTTTCAGTGAATAATATGGAGGCATATTTTATATCTGGCACCAAGTGTTTTTCTCTTCGCTCTCAGGAGACCTCCTGTCCTCATGTCTTCTTCAATAGATAATTAATTCTCAGCATGTACTATATGTAGGATGTTTTCTTGTTTTGCTCAGGAATGTGTGGGTTCAGCTTGTGACCACCTTTCATCCCGCCTCACTTCTCTTCATTCTCTAGATGATTTTGTTGGATTATTCAGTACAAAAATTCCTATTCCTTCTCTTGTATTCCTAATGCTTTCTGGAACACTATTCAGAGTTTGGGTGTGATATAAAAAATAATTGAGCTACAATTGATCCTCAGAAATAACAGCAGACTTGCTTCAGCTGAGTGAAGTGTTCAGCAGTGGATATTCTGCTTTAGGAGATCAGCAAGATACCCCGGATTTAAAACCATGCAGAGTTGAAACATTGCAAGCAGGACGTTAGCTTTATTTGCTCTTACTTAAAGAGACACCAGGGCAGTTTAATGTGTTACTATAGTTCATAAGAGCATGTAGGGATATCTTAAACATCACAAAGCCTCCCACTCTTATGCTGTTGCAAGATAGAGAATTCAAACTCAAAAAAGTTGAAAAAAGCAAGTTTTTCAGCTAGGTGGAGGTACTTCAGTTGTTAATCTGACTGCATCCAATTTGTATGAAGTAGTCTTTAGGACTTGCTTATGCCATCAGTGGTATGACCCTGTGCCAAAGGCTCTGGGGCAGGGATTTTCTCTTCAGCAACAGAGGTCACGACAATAAATGTTTTTTCCTAGCAGTATAAATTGTTTGGGCCTGGTAGGATATTATAGATTATGCTGCCTAGATTATGAACTTTTCACTTTAGGACTCAAGTTATGGGACCTCACATGTACTGGACTGCTGTATATTCTTTCTCTTGAACCAGTTTAACTCTTACCATTCCCCATGACCTTCTTGTAGCTTGGTGTTATTATGGTATGTCCAGCTCTGCCCCGGTTTGATCAATTTCAACAATCTTTACATTCACCCTGCGTTTTCACCCAGTCCTGATGGGCAAATATCAGGTTTTAGGAGTGATGGTAATGCAGCACCTCCTTCAAACAGGTCACCAGTCATTAGTTCAGGCTGTTGATTTGAACCTTACGCTTGTTTCTAATGTATATACAGTAGTTGTGTGCCAAGGCTTCAAAACAATCCAATCCATTTGCGAACAAGTTAGTGCTGTTTCTCAGGCATTTCCACTGGAAAGGTCACGACCCTATAGACTAGTTGGGTTCAGGATTCTGTCAAACATCTTCCCCAAGGATTGGATTGGACTGATTCAGTATAGAAGCTGTGATTTGTCTATTCAGCCACATGGATCTGAATTTCGATTACTTGAAACTCATCCAAGGCCACGTTATCATCTCCTGCAAATCCTTCTGTAATGGTCTGCTATCTGTAAGGTCATCAATTAAAGCCCTGATAAGAGGTTGCTGTACACCAAAATTGGTTAATGGCCTTCTGCAATCCATCTCAGATAACTCTGAGCCTGAAGTTGAGCCAATGTTGTAGTCCACCATGAGATCTGTGATTTGTCTTCAGTATGTGGTGCCAGGCTAGGGCCATCTCCATAAGCTTGTTGCCTTATAGAATTATAGACATTTTAAGTCCAGCCACTGTACAACCAGACCCTTTTTATTTCCTGGCCCTGCCTGATCTGTGAAAGGAAACCATGACATAACTGATATCTTGTCTTTGCAAATTTCAAAAATTACAATAGCGGTTTGCTGTTGTGTTGCTATTTGCTATTATGTGTTGCAGTGTGTGTGTCTTAGATCAGCTCTGTAAACATTCTCTCTTTGTCCCATTTGTGCTTGTTCTTAATAATAATCAAACATTGATTTGTTGGTTTATTGGTTTATTTATATATTTATTATATGTTGCTTTCTTCAGCCCCATTTCCATCTTAATAAGACTTAATAAGTTTTCTCCGGTAAATGTCTAGGAGTGTATTTCAATAACAGACGATTTTAGCTTATATGCTTCCTGTTATGCTTTAGCAGCAAAAAAAATCTGATATTTGAATAATTCTGATGGCTTGTCAGACTGCACTAATCGTAGCGTTAACATGCACTAGCTAATAACAGGGTTAACTGAGCTGCCAAGCTGGCTAACTGTGCGAATGGAGTTCCAGTGTGTGGTTTTGTGGTGTATTACAGGAGGAGCCCTTTGTGATGGCAGTGGAGAGCACACTTGGACAACCAAAGCGCTATAAAGGTTTCTCCATCGACATCTTAGATGCTCTGGCCAAAACACTCGGCTTCAAATATGAGATTTATCAGGTTGCAGATGGAAAATACGGCTCTCCACAACCCAATGGCTCCTGGGACGGCCTGATCGGGGAACTCACCAGCAAGGCAATCATAAATCACCAATCACCAACAATCAGTCTGAGCCTAGATTACCTTAATTTTTTTTTTTACATAAAGCAGGATAATAATTTTAAAGTTGTATACCTTTATACCTATTTAATGTACTACATCAGAGCACATTAAAGAGTAAAACAATGTTCATTCTGATCTTATTTTCACACTGTCATGTGACAAGTCACTTGTAGTTTTACTCTTGTAAGCCATTACTGTTGGTGTATGTGGGTGTGGCCTGTTCAGCAGCATGGTGCCTTGTTGTACACTTGTACGGTCACCTGCAGCATTGTTGCATGCTAGTGTGAACACTAGAGTGTAAAGTTTCGAATTTGGCAGTCCAAAGCGATGGATTGTAATGCATGAAATGCTCTAGAACAGCTGAGACTCTCAAGGGTTGTGTATAGTGTTTGTTAGTGTGTAATGTTGTGTGTCATGCAGAGAGCAGACCTGGCGATTGCAGCAATCACCATCACTCCAGAGCGCGAGGGAGTGGTCGACTTCACTAAGCGCTACCTGGATTACTCTGTAGGGATCCTAATGAGCAAGTCTGTGGAGAAGCTTTCAATCTTTTCACTCCTTGCACCTTTTGACATCTCAGTGTGGGTATGTCTCTGTGCTGCCGTGCCCGTAGTGGGAGTTACAATCTTCATCCTGCGGCGCATTCAGACTGTCTGTTCGCGCCAGAGTGCCTCCACACCCAACGCTGCCAACACCAGCTTACTGAACACGGTGTGGATTGTTTATGGGGCCTTTACTCAGCAAGGTAACACACACCGCCATTACCATGGCTTGCTAAATTTGTTGTAAAGTATGATGCATTTGCTATGGGAATTATAGGAAGTATAGGAATTTATTTGTGTGTGTGTGTTTGTGTTTTAGGTGTGGAGTCGATGGTTGCATCAGTATCGGTGAGAATCGCATTAGGAAGCTGGTGGCTCTTTACACTCATCGTATGTTCATCGTACACAGCTAATCTTACAGTGTACCTAACTACACACAGACTGGATAAGACAGTCAGGTATGACACATGCACACTGCACTTACTTGTGCAGTTAAACAACATGGTCATTACTAGGCATTGAAAGATGAAATATAACTGAGCAAAACAGACCAACAATAAATTTGCATAAATTTTTAATTGGTTACAGAAAGCAGAACTGCTTGAAACAGTGGGGAATCAGGGAGACGTTCACAGAGGAGATGATCAGAAAGCAGATCAGAGAGAAGGTCAAGTGGTGATCCAGTAGAGATTATGGAAGAGAACAGAGAGAATATTGGGATAAGATAATGGAGGATATAAGAAGAGGATAGTGGTGATGATCATGAAGAAGATAATTGAGCAGATCTGGAGGTGATCCAGTAGAGATTAGGGGAGAAACCAAAGAGGAGGTCAGTAGAAGATAATGAAGAAGATTAGAAAGTAAGTCATGGAAGAGGTCAGAAGAAGATAATAGAGAAGAACAAGGGGCTATCTACAAGAGCTTATGGGAGAGGTCAGAGTGGATATTAGGAGAATCAATATTACATCAATACGCAGAACAAAAGAAGACAGTGGAAAACATTAGGAAGGACATGATAATGGGGAAAGGTGGAAAAGGATATTTTAGTAAATGTCCTAATGTGGAAGAGTTTGTTGTTTGTCCATAGTTTTATATCCACATGTCAGGAGCTGGATGCGGTGAATTATCAACATAATAGGGAAAACATTTGATGCTGTATAATGTGACCCAAGGAGAGGGGCAGCTGACCCTTAGAGAACACACTGAGATACTGCAGCAGCAGATTTGTGTTTACCTAATGCAAAGAAATGTCTGCTAGTGAGACAAAAACCAAGTGCTGAGCTTTAAAATATGTCACACCTTATCAAATCAAAGGCAGAACCATGACAGCGGGCAGGAATGTGTATTTGATTTAGAGATCAGATGTGAGATAATTCACATGAGGTTGAACTCATGTAGGAGATCAGGGAGGAGATCAAGTGGAGATTGTGGAAGACATTGGGTGGAGCTTGTGGAGTAAATCAGCATGGAGAACAGGTGGTAAATGTGGAGGAGCTCAATTATGGATCAGAGAGATCAGTAGGAGCTCATGGAACACATCAGGTGAAGATCATGGAGGAAATCAGGTGGAGATCATGGAAGACATTAAGAACAGACAGATTGTGAAAAAGACCAGGGAGAACAACTGGAGATAACTGAGAAGATCATAGAGGATATCAAGAAAGAGATCAGGTGGGAGAAATGGGTGAGAGATCAGGAAAAATGGTAAGATGGATTGAAACCTGAGGCAGGAAGCTCTGGGGCACAGCTATGGACATGCAGTGAAGTGGTTGAAAAGTCATGGAATGTATAAAGAGTGATGATTGGTCATATGTCCTGAGGTTACATATGAAGATGGGGCTGAACTGGTCACCTCTGTTATGTTGCTGAGGTTCTACAGATTGGCTGATGTAATTTGAATGAATGTATGCAATATCTTAACTCAGACATGTAATTCAGATGTCTCAGGAGCAACAATACTTTTTTAAGATACAGTAGCTCTCTGTTGGTGTCTAACGGAATCTGTGAACATACAAACCAATGACTTTCTTTTTCCTACTCGAAGGCTTCCATATATAGACTCCATCTTCACTGGTTTGTTATTGTTATTCTGATCAGTGCTGTGTTTAGACGCATCTCTCACGCACTCGATTAACAAATCCAATTAACTGAGCCATTCTCATTAACGTAGAGTTAAATTAACACCATTGATGCACATCAGACTTCAATGACTTCAAGAAAACACTTACACCCGTAATTGTTTTTCTGACATGTATGTCATAGTGTTCACTTCACTTCATCTATAATTCTCCAGAGACTCATGCCTGTCTATCTAATGAAGCAATGAGAAATCCAGCCACATCTGTAACACTCCTCCCTGTGTGTGTGTGTGTGTGTGTGTTTGCGTGCGTGTAGGTCTCTGCAGGATCTGGCGCAACAGTCAGGCGTTAATTATGGCACAGTGAGAGACTCGGCTGTGTTTGAATATTTCAAGATGAAGGGGATGAACCCACTGGAGCAGGACAGCACATTTTCTGAGCTGTGGAGGACCATCAACAAACATCAAGGGCAGGAAAACTGTGTACGCTCTCTTGCTGAAGGAATAAGAAAGGTAACACTCAAATAGAGTTTAGTTACACTCTGTGATAAAGGTGTGAGCATTACATTGCCTTTAGTTTACACAAAAAACACTTTCTGTTCTCTGAGTGTGTTCTTCAGTCCATACACAGCTTTTATTCCACTCATGGTAAAGTAGAAACCCGCAGTGTCTGTGCAAACATGGATAAGGGTTTTGGCTAAGTATTCAAGTTGGTCTTGCATTATGTTTTGTTTAGTGCTAGTGAATAATGACAAAAAACAACACTAAACAATCTTCACTAAGTGTTTTATCAAGGTCAGGGTGGTGAATCCACAGTCTACCCAAGTAACACTAGGCAGGAGTCAGGAATACACCCTGCGTTAGACGTCAGTCCATTGCAGGACACCATGCGCACAGTCATTCTCACATAGTGTGGCTAATTTAGCACAGCAAATCCACCCACCAGAGTGTTTATGACAGGTGTGAGGGAACCATAGGACCTGGGGGAACCCCAACTAGACTTAGAAACTCCACAGACAGTAACCTGAGATGTTAGGCAGCAACACATATTGATGAAATTATTTTTGATAAGTGCGCATGGCATTAGTCAGACATTTTTGAGGCGTATGTAGAATTGGTCAAAATTTCTGGGAGAATAGGTTTTATTGGTCAAAGTTTCTAAGGGAGCTGGAAGTATCAGCCAAACACATGTGGAATTGATTTAAGTTTCTGCAGGAGGAGGTGGTCAAGAGAGTCTGCAGGAGCAGGCTGGATTTAGCAAACTTTCTGCAGGAATGGATGGTATTAGTCAAACTCTCTGCAGGACCAGGTGGTATTGGTCACATTTTTTACAGAAGCAGGTGATATTGATGAAAATTTTTTGGAGGAGCACATGGCATCGGTTTACCTTTCTTCAGGAGCAAGAGGTATTGGTCAAACTATCTATGGTAGCAGGTGGTATTGATAAGTCCTTCTGTGGGAGTGGACATTATTGGTCATTGTTTTTATTGGAACAGGTGGCATTGGTCAAACTTTCTGATGGGGCAGGTGACATTAGTCAAGAGTGTCTGCAGGAGCAGGCAGGATTTGGCAAACTTTCTGAAGGAATCGATGGCATTAGTCATACTCTCTCCAGGAACAGGTGTTATTGGTTAAACATTCTGGAGGAGCAGGTTCTGCAGGAACGGTCAAACTGTCTATGGGAGCAGGTGGATTTGTTCGATCCTTCTGTGGGGGCAGGTGTTATCGATCAGTGTTTCTATGGGCCAGGTAGTATTGGTCAAATGTTCTGCAGCAGCAAGAGGTATTGGTCAGACATTTTGTGAGAGTGGGTGGTACTGATCAATTTTTCCGTGAGAACTATTAATCAATTCATCTACAGGAGTGGATGTTTTTGGTCAATCCTTCTATGGGAGCAAGTGGTACTTGTCAGAATTTCTACAGGACTAGGTAATACTGGTCAAGAACATCTGCAGGAGCAGGCAAGATTTGGCAAATTTCTGCAGGAGCAGATGGTATTGGTCAAGAGAGTCTGTGGGAGAGGGTGGTATTGGTCAATGAGGTGACCAAAATTTTCTGCAGGAGTGGGTGGCATTGGTCAAAAATCATCTGCAGGAACAGAGAGTATTTGTCAAACTTTCTAATAGAGATGGTGTTATTAATCAATCCTTCTGTAGGAACAAGTGGTATTTCTCAAACCTTCTGAGGTGGTATTGGCCAATACTTCTGTGGAAACAAAGTTTTGGTCAATCAGTCTATAGGAGCAGGTGGCCCTTCTTGTACGTAAACAGCCACACTCCATTCATAAAGGATGTGAGACTGTCCTCAGTAGCTGTGAAAATTGTTCAGTTTTCTACTCTGAACCTTCTGATCACAATGAGCATTGGTGCACACTCAGCACTTACTCTCATAGGTTAGAAGCTGGTTTGAACCCCACCATAACTCCTGCAAGAAAGGAAAAGAGGTCATGGAGGTGGGAGTGGAACTAATTAGCTAGCTGACTGGGTTAGAAGTGGATTTATTGATTGTTGATTTCTATTTTATACTTTGTCTTAAGCTTTTAGAAGGCTTAAAAGGGACAATTTTCTCATGCATCTCTGACACTGGAGACTCCTTTCATAAAGTCTCCTCATAGAAATGACAGATTTATATTTATATCCGAGGTCAAATAGACATTCTATTCAGCATATTTTACACTTTATGATAAGAAATGAAAAAGGAAGGCAGTGTGCAGCAATGACCTTTGCTTGACCTTCAAGCTTTGCAGACTTGATGAAATTCCAGGGTGCATTACACAGCCTGTGTAATAATTTTATTGTGTTGTGGAGATTGATGATGAAGTCAGGTAAGTGCAGTCTGTGGGCGGAGTCAGGAAGATGTCACACTGTAAGCAAGCCGTGATGTCGAGAGGGCCGAGTAGATGAGCAAAAATAGGTTTGACCGTGATGTGTGTGTGTGGGGGGGGATTGTTAGTGCACAGTAAATAGGGAACAGGGTTGTGCTGATGAGCTGCAGTCTGTGGTGGTGATGCTCGTAGTCTGGGCCTGAGAGTACTGTTAATGTGGCTGTGTGTCTTTGGGCCAGAAGGCAAGTTTTCTCCTGGTGAGACTGCATTGAACAGTAAAACAGAACATTAGCATGCAGTAGATGGTCTTTTGCCCATTTGATTTGGTTCTTTTTTGAGCTGCCAGCAGGTAAGGAAATTAATAATCACCTTCCAGATGTTTTGTCCATGGAGGTCAGTGTGTGCTAATGGAGTTTTCCAAAAATCAGGCTTCATTTATTTAAGAAAGTTATTTCTTTTTAATGTATATTATATACCATTGTCGATTCTGATTAGTCAGACGGTGTTGATTAATTTTATGTAACAGCAACCCATTCACGAGGACTTGTATAGCGGATGCTTCACATGAACAGACTAAAAAATGTGTGATCGTGAATATGGTGGATTTTTCTGTGACTTTGCGAACATTGCACCACATTAAAAGTAACTATAAATGGAGGCAAGGTATGGTATGTCATTCTTTAATTGTATATGAAGTATTTATATTATATATAAATATTCATATATTATATGAAGTTTTTAATCCTTCACAAATTGCTGTGATATAGAGATTTTTTGTGTTTGTATACAGCGATGACGTGGTTTGTGGGCCAAACTGGTGGTAAAAAATTACTCTTAGCAGTTTCAGGTTTCAATTTACAATTATTTTAATGGTTGGCCAGCAGGTTGTCTTACATGAATAAGCTAACCCTTAGCAAAGGGGTCAGGTTTCCTCACCCGTACACACTGTCTCAATGCTACTAATGCTTACATGCTAATGTTTATCAATGATTTTTATCATTATGAAATGGCTGACTGAGCCAGCTTTGTCGTTGCTGCTGTTACTAATCTACATCATTGATTTTGCTTTTGTGTGATAAACAATGGAGAAAATTGCCTGATATGAAATGAGCACTGCTGAGACGAAAATTCTGGATGATTTCATTGAGTAACCTATCAACATGTGCTACATAGAGCTTCTGTGCATGCGCAGACCTACATCATCAGTCTAGTCTGCCTGTTTAATGGCTCGCAAACATAAACGTCTGTGTTTAGCTTCAAAGCACATCCTCGACGACAGTATTCTATATAAAAAATAAAGGTATCTTTTTGCAGTGACGTGACCATGACGTCCACTCCAAATCGGTCTATAAGAGGAACAAAATGTGCGGTTACGTTCAGGATGGTAACACTTACTCCACTTTATCACAGCACCCCGTTGTTGATTATTTTCCTCTAATAGCATGACCCTGGAAGTAAAGCATTTTGAACTCTTTTCAGATTAGCAGACAGAAAACACATCAGCCAGTCTGTCGTTTGCTTTCTCTTGTTCTCTTTTTATTCTGTGCACCGACAACAATATTTCAGCAGCTACTAAAGTCTGCTCTCAGGTAGTCTGTATCAGAGTTTTTTTCTCTGCTCTTTATTATAATGATTGCTGTGAATTACAGTGAATTACTGTTATATGATCACTAAGGTGACAAGCAGCAGCACAGGAACAAAGTGTTTTGGAGGATTGTTTTTTTTTGGGCCCGAATCAATAATATGTATTATATACATTGTAGTTTTAAGGTTTGTGTCCTTTTGAAAAATGTTTTGCTGATCAGAAAACTGACGAACGAAAAAGTAAATCCTTCTGCGGATATATACAGTTGCAACCCCCATTGCAAATCAAGCAATAATTTGCAATAATCAAACAAAAGCAATTTAATTAACTTAACACAAGTAATATTAAAAGTGGTTTCTAGATATTCAACATAAAATGCCATTTTAATGACTACTGCAGTTTCAAAATTATTCAACCCCTTCATGAAAAGCAGCTTTAATACTTAGTAGAGCACCGTTTTGCAGTTACGTGATGCAGATCCAGACACCAGCTTCTCGCAGCGTTCCTGATGGATCTTAGCCCATTCCTCGTGGGCAATGACCTCCAGCTCACTAATATTCTTGGGTTTGTGTGCTGCAAATCCCACCAGAGATTTTCAGTGTGGTTCATGTCAGGTGACTGTGACGGCCATTCTTGGATCTTCCAGGACCCTTTCTGAAATCAAACCTTTGTAGACTTTGAGGTATGGTTGGAATCATTGTCCTGTTGGAAGATCCAGTGACGCCCAAGCTTACTTCAGCTTACTCACAGACGGCGTGGTGTTTTCTCCTGGTGGGATTTCCTGATGGCCACCACCATGCCTCAATGAAGGCAGGGGGTTCTGTTCAGCATATGTTTCATTCTTCCTTCTCCAGAAATACCAGCATGAAGACCTTCAGCATTTAGTATGTACCTTACTGTGGGAACTGAAACCTCAGTGTGTGCTGCCACCAAGTCTTGCTGCAGGTATTTTGCAGTCACTTTAGGGTTTTTGGCCACCTGCCTCCTCAGAAATCTGATGGCAGCTGTTGACAGCTTCCTCTTTCTGCCGTGCGCAGGTAATGTAGCCAGTCTGTCTTTAACTTTGAATTTGCAAGCATACCTCAAAGTCCACCATGGCTTTTGGTTTATTGCGAACAGCTGAAGGTTTGTAAAATATGCCAGTAATAATAATTTGCAGTGGGGGTTGAATAATTTTAAGTGCAACTGTAAATGCAATTTTAGTTTAATAGTCTGAGGTAGTACAATCATTCTTCCCCAGAAAAAGAAGAGATCAAAGAAATCCCTGAAAGCCCAATATTCCCACGACAATCATGTCCATGATGATTGTATTTTTTTAGAACTATTATTAAATTTTCACAATGCAGAATGTATTACTGGACTTTCATGAACACCACTTGGCATTGATATTACTAATTATTACAACTCATTTCACAGTAACGATCTGGGTGTTTAAATTATCACATCGTTTCTTTGGAGCATGTTAAGTTTTATAGCGTACGGAATCAAACAGTGATGGACACTGCTATATTTATGCCATCAAGCCCACACATGATCAGTAAGTATACAATAAATCTCTTTTCCTTTCTGTGCTTGTTGAAAGTACATGAAATATGATTAGATGAAATCCGGATGAGTAAAACTTTTTGACTGAACTGAGTGTCGGATGATTTAATTAGTAAATGAAATCTGACAGCTAATTATAGACACTTCAGTTCAGTTTTCTATTATTGCTGCATAGGGTTGGTTTTGAGGTTGCTTCGGATTCCTTTTTCGGATTTGGCAACCCTGCTTCTGAGAATATTCCATCACAGTGTGGTCAAAGGAGACACATGATAATCCCAGGTGTGAAGGGCTGTCTGTCTCATCTGTTGACTTGTTCAGACTTAGATTTTAATATCAAGTCTGAACAGGCCGAGAGAGAGAGAGAGAGAGACAGAGAGAGAGAGAGAGAGACAGAGAGAGAGAGAGAGAGAGAGAGAGAGAGAGAGAG
>JAQQZX010000005.1:5796715-5809677 GCA_030068355.1 Notoglanidium maculatum | reverse complement strand
CCAACCTTAACCTGAACACCATGTCCTCATGGAGCTGCTTTGTGCACAGGGGCATCATCATGCTGGGGCAGGTTTGGCCCTCTTAGTCTCAGTGAAGGGAAACTGTAACGCTGCAGCACACAGAGACGCTCTGTACAACTGCGTACTTCAGACTTTGTAGCAACAGTTTGGATAAGAACCATAAATGGGGTTTGATGTTCAGGAGTTCACATACCTTTGGCTATATAGTGTATGTATTTCATACCTCCAAAGTTTTTCTTGAGTAGAAGCATCTAAAAAAGGTTATTCAGAAGTCTTTAAAGAGGCATAGGATGAGCCTTGGACTGTTTTTTAAAAGTCCCAGTGGTATATCCATGTGGGAACCTTTCTCTCCCAGAGTGTTGTGGACCAGTACAGGGTGTGTAGGAAGGACATTAAGGGATGATAGGGAACAATTTGGGCTACAGTTTAAACAGGAGCATGCACTGAGGAAGAAAGCTTTGAGAGGACTCATGTGTGTTATCAAGATGTTGTCCGAGCGGGTAGCATTCCTGGGCTGCTCCAAAACGCCACTGAGAATGCTGTCGCTTGCAGTCTGGGACACGCTAAGTGCCCATCTCCAGCACTAACATGGCGAGCTGTTAAATCTGCTCTTATCAGGCACCCCACAAAGCTTTGTTGATCATGATTGCTGGTCGTATATCTTTATCCCCCACTTTGCTCATTCTTCTTACAGTCTTGCAGTAACAATTCCAGAATATTAAGTTAGTGACTCCAACATGAACAAATAACCAAAATATCAAAGAAGAGATGAACAAATCATTCATTAGCCACCTTACCATGAAAGAGAATGCTCCAATGTGCTGCCCACTCCCATACTGTGCTATTATGACAGTCCAAATAACTGGAATAAAAAGATTAAAAACTAAAATGATGAAAAATTGAATGCAATTTAGCTAAGAAAAAAAGTAAGAGGCATTAATAAAGATTATGAATATAAATAATAAATAAATGAGTTCTGATTAGTATCTCTGAGAGGGTCAGACTGAAGTAGCCAGGGATTTTATCCAATGTCTTCGATGATAAAGTCTTGTGTTTGCACCCTTAATCAAAAGGCAGAATGGATTTGGCCAACATGTTGCCTATGAGCCGTGGTGTAGTGTGGGGTGGTGTCTGGCTGATATCTTCATTTTTGCATGATGAAAGTGCTATGCATTAGAATTGTGCTGTATTTTACTCGTCGTATCATTGTTTCATATTACTTTTTCTGGAAAGATAGTAAGAAAAACATTTCTATCAACAGCCAGACCATGTCCTCGGTGCATGTGTGTACTGCAGCAGGTGGCAGAAAATAACAGCATGCCACAACATCAACATGCTTCACTTCACCGAGCATATATATGAACCAAATGGAGCGTGTTGCATTTAAACAAACATATTAAACAAAAACATTTCTTTTATGAAAGACAGTACGGAGTAAAATGTAAAAACAATATACCAGTGAACGTTGTATCAACAGCCTACTGTTGCCCACTGGGCATCTGTTTATACAGATCTGATAGCCTGTTTACAGAAGCGGCTTGTCCCAGGTGTCTGCACTAGCAATTTGAGTACCTGCAAAGGAAATGCAAGCCCATAAACAAAGAAAGACAATTTGGTGGCTCAGTGGCTGAGGATTCGGGCTACTGATGGAGAGCCTAGCTTGACCTTTGAGCAAGGCCATTAATCCCTCATCTGCTCAGTTGTATCCTGTCTCAGATGTGTGTCGGTCTGGATGAAATTGTCAGCCAAATGAGTTGTGAGCTCATGTATATGGAAGAGTGCAGATTCTGCTCGAGTGGTTACATTGTCCTGACCAACAGTTTGATGTCAACGTGTGTCTCTAGGGAGAAGGCTTTACGCTGCCAGGCTGGTAGCTGCTGTATGTTAGGGGAGAGCTGGCCGGTGGGTGGGAATTGGCACACGACCAAACTGAGGGGAAAATGGGGGGGGGGGGATTAAAGTAATGGTAAAAAAAAGATTGAATGACAAATAGGTCATGTAAAATTATTCTTCATGAAGAACAGATTCATTATAGATGACTTCCTGACGGGTTGTGAAGGGACTAATAATGTCACATTGATGAGATTTAGCTGTCAACTGCCCTCTTGTGGTCACATAGCTGTCACCGTAATACAGTTAAACCCCCAAACCACTCTCTGATTAGTTTATTTCTGCTTACTTAATTATGTGTGTCTATTGTGATAATGACGTGTGTCTCTTTACCTCTGTCTCCTTCTGTCCCTCAGGATAAGGAGGTGGACTTGGAGCAGGTCCAGCAGCGGTTCAGTGGGCTCATTAGTGATGATGATTTATCGCATAAACAGCTTCCTGCTTCACCGCTGGACGTCTCCACTCTAGACGTTGGCACCATCTGTCAGCATCAGGACTCCCATGATGCCATGTCCCCATTTCCTCCCGGTGCTTTGTCTGTTCCCTCACTTTTTCCTGAAAGTGGGGCTGTGGGTGTGGCTGGCAGAAACATGCCCCTCCCCCTATCCAGCTCCACACTGCCCCCTCCCTCACGCTGTAAACATCGGGCACCAAACGGAGGAATTTTACACCAAAGCCCAATAAAAATGCCAGTTAAATACCAGCCGGTGCCCAGCAGAGCCATGGATACCAGTCACGGCACCTCGATATGACATCACAACGTCAACCATGACATCACACAGCCAACACTGTACCACCTGAGCCATCACCTCCCAATAAATAATATGACATTCAAATGAAAACATTCTACAAATCCACCACTACAGCATATGAGCAACTGTGTCTCTGACTAAAGTAATGGCACCCCAATATGCCATTCAATGTGCCAATTATAACAACAACCAGCCAATCACAGACATCGCAACTTCTGGAACGAACCATAATGCTTTATTGAGGAAATAAAGTCTCAGAGGCTGAGGTTTCCGTTCGTTATTACACTGTACATACCTGTAAATAATGGAACAGGTGGTGAAGTCAGAGTGTATTTTCAATATTCTAGATGTTTTTTTTGACTTTGGTATTAAAAGGTGTAAAATCTCTCTCTCTATATATATATATATGTATACAGACGGTTTGTAAATTTGGATTGAAATGAACAAAGAGAATTCCTCATGGTTGTTTTCTAAATGCCAAACTCAAAGATTTTGCAGTTTGCAGTAAGAGAGTCTTGACTAAAATGTTCATAAAACATTTTCTACAGTTATGCACACTCATGAGTTATAATTATTTTTTTCCAAATAAAAAAGTAATAAAAGAGAGAAGCAGCACGAGACTTCCGTTTGTCTTCCTATGATGATGCTGTACCTCCGCGTTCATTCGGGTTTACAGGTTGAAAGCAAATTGTGTGTGTGTGTGTGTGTTTACGTACATGCGTGTGCGTCTGTGTGTGTGCAGAGCCGTGTCTTGCAGTTGCAGTGCATGCAGTGAATGAATTTGCAGGTTAGTGGAACACACCCACACACACACCAGAGGAGATGTTCATGAATTACTTTATGTTTAATGGTTTATGCTTAACTGTTAATGAGATCTCCAAGCTGGAGAGCTAACCACACCCCCTCTTAGCCAAGCCGATCATGCTCTCCCTTTTACTAATTACACTCGTGTTGCTCATTATCTCCTCAGTTTCCTGTATAGATGTCCCTCAGTGTGTCCCTCACATTGTTACACAAGATTATATAATAAAAATGCCAACATCATGAGCAAATCCAGACTCCCGAAATAAAAGGTGCCGAGCTAATGGTTTTTGCCAAATTGTCACAAAGCAGAAGGGAATACAAGGGACTGGATGTGGCCCCGCCCACAAAGCAGAAGATGGAGATGAAAAGCTTACACTAAAACCTGTTTGCTCTTAAGACTTCATTACTAAGCTTGTTCTGTCCATAGTGATCTGTCAACTATAGACCATCTCAATCACGTGCACAAGAGGGGAAAAAACCTCAATCATAAAACAAGGGTGGAATTTGTTGCTTCAGTAATACGCCTGTGACGCAGCCAATGCGCATTAAAGCACTTGTTTCGGAATGGATTTGAATGAGGTCTTGATTTGAGAGATGTGAAAGACTGCCTACAATTCGCTGTAGAAAATATATTACAACCCAAATCACCAAAATCAAATCATAAACTATTCAGGACTCCTGATTTGGAGCCATACTGCACTTCTAAATTCTTATACTGACGGAAATTCCTGCACAAGACAGTAACGGCATTGACTAAGCCACATACTAATTAATTTATTTAGGGTTCATGCTTCCACATATTCATTTTTGCTCATGTTTTTATCCAGGGAACAAATCCAGGCTTTCCAACTCAGACACACACACACACACACACACACACACACATGCACAGTAATCAGCTTTACTCACTTCATAGGCACCAAGTTACAGTATAAAATTCATCTGGGGCTAGCTAATAACAGTCTACAAATCTACGAGTCCATAACAGCCACATCCCGACCTTCATATAAAATTATATTGCTAGAGGCTTAGCCTTCCACTTTGACACAACAAATGTGTTTCTCTCTCTCAGTCGTCCGCACCACGGTGTTCCTAATAGCACCCAGCTAGAGCGATAGGGCAAGAAAGGTTTATTTAGAAAAACACATTTAAAATAACATACAATGACCAAAGTGCTATACGGTGGATAAAATGTAAAGAGAAACTGCGAATAACATGACAAATAAAATAACTCTTAAAGCAGCAGAGCAAACGAGGTACACCGTACAACTGTAAAATGGAAATAATGCAATTCCCTGATAACCTGTTCAAATTCAAGTGTGTGAAGATAAGACTTGAAGGCCAGACGTGAAAATGGAAAGAGAGGAAAGAGAAGATTTCCAATGTGCTCTCGGAAGGCCAATTTGTGCAAAGAAGAGCACAAAGAGACCTCTGACCGATCAAAAGTGTCAATAAATCTGCAATATCATAAATTGTACAACAATTCTATCCAGTCCACTAATCGGATTGGTCCAGCAGCGTTCCCGAGAGAGCTGATATTTCCTCTGGAACGTTTCTCTGTGTGTTCTAAACAATTCCACTTCCTAGTTTGAAACGGTTACTACGATAGTGTTAGCGACGTCATCAGCAGACATGACAAATGATACGTTTTTAGGAATATAGCTTAAAATATGAACGCTCATCAGATGAACATGAAAAGGAAGAGAGGCCAATTTATCAAATCAGGAAGCACCGTTAACAGGAATGTACAAGCAGCGTGAGCTAGCTAGCCAGCATGCTATAAAGTGAGCGTGGCTTCCTCGAAGTGAAATAAATGATTAAATAAACAAATCATAATAACTGTTAACTAATAAATGGCACGTGTAGAAGTGTTGCATGAAAGCAAGATCGCGCTCGCGGTACACTCGTGTGACTGCTTAAATATTTCTGTCTCAGCACATGGCATGGTGCAGAGAGCAATGAGTGCTGCTTTCATGTCTTTTACATTCATGTCATGTGCTTTTGTTTTCTGCACCGTCCCCACCCCTGTCCTGTCAGTGCTTTGTTCTCCTAATGTGTGCACCTCTCCTGCGTTCAGTGCATGATTAGCTTTGTTATTGATGTCCTGGTGTCTTATACACAGATCCTCTTTAAGAAGTTTTGTTTTCCTTCATTATTAAGCCTTCATTCTTGTTCCAGTTTCTTCTCATTTTCAGACTTGTGCCTGTTATCATTTTGATTATATTGATTATGGATCAACCTCCTTCTTTGCTTTTGCCTTCCTGTGCTGTGGACACTGATTTAGATTTCTAATAAAATACACAGCGAGCACACGCACTTATGCCCTGTCTCTGTCCACAGATTATAAATGTGAGGCACCAATCCATTAAGGGCTTTAAAAGCAAATAAGAGATCTAAACTGAAACCCAAAATGAACTGAGAGCTAATGAAGCAACACAAGCACTGGTGTAATGTAATGTATTCTGTCTTCTTGGTGCCAATGAGCACTCTGGCAGCGGTTTTCTGTACTAACTGCACAAAAGACCAATTATGGGGTGAATTACATTAGTCACTGCAATTAGAAATAAATGCATGAATTATTTTCCTCAGGCCATGAAAAGAGAGAAAAGTTTTCAGCATGTTAATGATTCCAAGGTGGAAAAAAAACTGTCTTAGACAACAGTCCTGATTTACTTAAAATTGATGCCAAGAGCCTTCATTTAGGTTTTAACAACCGAAATTCTTAAAAAGGACTGCTAGTGCAATTGGTAGGAGTGCAAATAAAGATTTTCTAGCTGCCTTTGTGTAACTGGAGAAAATTTCAACTCATCCAATTCTTAATATTTTCAAGAAACCTAATAAGAGCAAGCTGCTTTTGGATTTCAAAAGGTGATGCATTTGGATGATGTCTGCTTATTTATGCGCCTACACAGGGGATCTGCACAAGCCTCTATTTTAGAACCCTTCTTCTTTTCTCTCTATATGCTCCAATATGGCATGGTAAATACGCCAAGATTATTAGAATATTGTACATACATGTAACTGTATCTTCCTTTGAAACCCAGTGACAGCTGCTCCTATATTTTCCTCTCTAGGCTATATGCTCCCATTAGGGCAAATGATTCAGAAGCATAATTAAGATGCAGTTGGATGTCATCAGCATATTTATGTGCATTTTTAATTACCATATGGGAGCATATGGAGAGGAAACAGTGTAGGTCCTAAAATAGAACCCTGTGGAACACCATAGATTTTCAGTAAAAAAAGAGGAGAAGAAATATCCAATTTACTATGATAGCTCTGTGCTTAAGGTAGAAAGTTAAGCATGTACAGGTTGAGCAACAACTTATAAAGCTCCCCTCCACCACAGTCCCAAAGGTGGAACTGAGATGTGTAATGTTTGGTTATGTGAGGCAAGACAAAAGTGTGCAAAATGATGTGCTGTTTATGATGTGCAGTCCAGGAGTCTTCATGATACACAGCAGCAAGGTACAGGTACTATAAGGTACAGAACTATGGCTTGCTAACACACAAAACCTTTGATAACACTCTACAAAAAAGTCATAGGCTGTGTTCAAAACTCTGCACTGGTGTATTACACACTGCATACTGGCCCAGTATTCACTGTGTACTGCACACTACTCCCCACCCTAGTATACAGTGTAGTATGCAGGTATGACAACTTCCAAGTAGTGTACTAGACTAGACATCACACAGGAAGCTGCTGTCAGTATATCAGAAAACATGGCTATTGCTACTAGCAAATAGTAGCTAGCAACCTTGCTAATGTATCACGTATAACTGTCATCTATCATAGCTAGCAAACATGCCTTTCGGTTTCATTATCAGACTAGTTAGTTAGTGTTCGCTATTGGTTGGGCTATTTGTTCTGTTAAAAAACAATAAAATATAAGAAAATGCACCCAAACAGAGTCAAAGCCACTTCCGCGGTCCACAGGGTCCACCATGCTTTTTGAAAATTTTAGGAAGCGGGAATCACTGCACTGCATCGTGGGATTTAGTAGCTGAGGAAGTGAGCTCTGGCTGTACTGGAAATTTTCACCAGCTTATTATATCATCCAAGTAACTGTTTTTATTTTTCATGTACTGCATACTATTTACTACATTTCCATCAAGACCAGTGTAGGAGTAGTTTCCAGTACGGCGTTTCAGACACGGTCAGTAGTCAATTAGGAAGGTTTCTAACTGAGTGACATAACCCGGACGTGTCTGAGTGGCATCCGTGATAAGAGTTATTTGAAATCAGGGGTCAGCAACAGTGTTGGGACTGAGAGCTACCGAAAGGTGGGAACTTATATGGAGGGCTGTGCATTGGAAAGAATCTTCTGAATAATGTAAATGTCTCCAGTTTCCCTTTAAATTATGAATGTTATACGTATAATACATATTTTAAGAGATTTCTTCGAGAAATTGAGATTCTGCGATTGAGAGAAGAGATTGTGTTTTCATGAACAGTAATCAGTGTACAGACACACATATATTTCAGCATGCAAACTGAATGATCTGTAATTTCAACAATTGATCTGATTTAACATTTTAATATCAATATCCTGCCAACACTACCGACATTTTGTTTAACCATTTTAAAGTTAATATTTGAATCTAAACCTAATACAAGTTTCAATCTATTTTTCTGCATTTTGGTTTTCTGTTAATCTCATGGGGATAGCAATAACAATAACAAACACTACCAATGTGGTATTAAGGATCATTTTTAAATTTACAGTTAAAGCATAAAATTCCAATCTGCTTTTATGCATTTCACATGATCCTTTTTGAATCTCTGTACTTTTCTGGGTCCACAAGGCACCAAACGTATGAGGACCCACGCTGGGCTTTGAGGTGAATGTCATTTTGCAGTGTGATAATTTCCATTTCTCCTTCACGAGTATCCAAGTTAAATGCGTCACTAAGTTGCTCGGAAATGCATATCATGTCGACTTGCATGAAAGGATTTCAAATGAAGGACACACATGGCTCCAGATTACCAAAGTCATGCCTTCAAACTCTTGCCCAAGCCTAGTTATGAGTTGAGAGTATTTTCTACAGCCTGTCCAAGGCCCCAAAGCAGAAGCTTTGTCATTTAACACTGACTGCATGGAGGGAAAGTACAGGAATTTCTTCCTCTGTAAATGTGCAAAGAAAACGTTCAGCTTGGCTCTGAATCCGCTTACAGCACTGATCATGTCCTGTCTTACCTTTGCCCTGCAGTTCACAGTTCACATGGTTCAGTTTCCCTGTGATGTCTATTAGAAAGGCAAGGTCCAGCATCCACTCAATGTTTTGAAGCAATGCAGTGTCCTTTCCTCTAGATGCCCTGATCTCCTTTATTTCATCCGAAAGTGATCAAAATTGCTGTAAAACCTTCCTCTGCTGAGCCATCAAATTTCAGTGTGCAGCAAGAGGTCACCGTATTCAGCTGAGAGCTCCTCTAAAAGATCCTTGATGTGTGTCGCTTTGGAGTGGATGCTGTTTACGATCTCCACGAGCAGATTCATGACGTGATCAAAGCCCACCGATTTGGCACATATTGCCTGCTGATGAATGATATAATGGCAACAGAGGAAAGTTGGAAAATCAGGATCATGTCTGCAATGTGCAATGAAACCGGAGTGATGGCCGGTCATCACAGGGGCTCTGTCTGTCATCCTCGACACCAACTTTTCCAAGGGGACGTTTTTTCCATGACATACCCCTTCATCGCGTAGTTGATGTTAACAGACTGTGTCGTTGTCTTTAATGTCAGCAGTTACCATCTTACAGAAAAATCTCTGAACACCATTCTATGGATCACCATCAGCTGCGCTGTGCTGCTCTGGTCAACAGACCCGTCTTGCATGTGCTCAGGTCTCGTTTGAGCTGTTCTTGGACGTTGCTAACACTGTTCTGGCGATAGTGTTTGCGCTCAACTGGACGGCTGAGAGAGCAGAGATTATATCTTTGCCGTTTTTCTCGTCTTTGAACAAGGTGCTTGCTACTACAGCCATTACCCCTTTCACGACCTCCCCATCTATTTTGTTTTTCTCCAGGTAATGCACAGCCATAAATGAAGCTTCAGTTGAAAGCAGCTTGTGACTGCTTCAAGGGCTTTGTGAAAAATGATTGCTGCTTGCCTACAGCTGCCTTCAGCTCACAGACCTTTTTCCTTTACATCTGTGAAGAAGAACTCTTATTCCCACTCATCCTGGAAATGGAACATCTTTCGTCGTTCATTATCATGTCATTCACTGTTTTTAGAATATGCACTGAGGGCTCCCTGGCACCCGTGGGTGCCTTGTTGGTGAAGGGAAGGTGCTTCAGTGCTTCCTTTCCTATCTCCTTTAGCATGGGGTACAGGGGACCATCCTTAACCAAAGGAAAGAAGATAATGCCGTCCCATAATCTCTTGCGGGAGCAACGTCTAAAGCAACGCACCATTTGTGTAAACAAATAATTATATAAATAATTGAGTAGTAAAAAATTAAGTAATCATACCGTAATTGAGATTCATGTCAATGATTATGAGTGGACAGCAAGGTGAATCATGTTGTTTCAGTGTCGTGACTGGTAGCCTGTATTCCATTTTTATTTCTATTCCAACCTTGGTAATGAAGTAATATTTTTCACCGTGTTGTCCATGTTAATATAGTGCACATGAAACAACACCGCAAGAACACACGGGGCGAAGACGCGCTTTTTGTGGATAGGAAAGGACATAGGACGGACTATTCGAATGCAGCCCAGAACATAAGCACATGGCGATTGTCGCTATAGGAACCGTGACATGAAGGGCAAGTGCATGACCTGATCTAATTACATAAGGATGGCTTGTTCTTCTGACTCAGCAGCAGGCAGTAAGTCGTCCGTTACCTTGAGGAGGTCTAACTTGGTGAGATTTGGTGAAAAGTCAGTAAAATTTCAAAAGTTCAGTGTAGGTGACCTTTTCCTGAATTTTTAACAAAAAATAGCAATTTTGAAATATTCCAATTATTTAAAATGTTATCATCAAGATTGTATTTTTTAGCAAGTGTTGTCAGTACTACATGATTAAAACTAACAGAAGCAGCACCAGTCGAAAGGCAGGTATTAAATATAACTAGATTTAAATGGCCTGCTGTGTGAAACAGGTCTTTTAGCAGATGTGAGGATGTAATTTTAAAAGTGTAAGTCATAGGCGTCGTACTCATTAATAGTTCAGTTAACTCAGAAAATGAAACAGCTTCAAATTGATTAAAAATATCAGAACAAGGTTGATCTAATTAAAAGTCTGGAAATAAAGGCATGGGTTGGGAAATAAGCGTCTAGGCCTTAATTGGGTCTAAATCTGTTTTTGGTGATAATGTGTGAGAAATCTCCCTTGCACATTTGACAGCCAACTAATAAAAAAGTGAACAGCTTTTAAATTTATCATTGTTTACTCATTCATTCATTCATTTTCCTTCTGCTTTCCTGGTGCTGGTTGCGGTGGTAGACGGCTGGGGTCAGTGCAGGCTTCTCTATCCCCATCCGCATATTATTTACCAAGATAAGTGTGAGATCCTGGGTCTGCCCGAGGTTTCCCTCCAGTGGGACATGCCTATTACAGCTTTACCGAGACATGACCACAGGGAATCAATTTTCCACTGCCCAAATCACCTCAAATGGCTATTCTTAATTCAGAGGAACTGCGGCTCTACTCCAAGGCTCCCCTGGGATTGAACTCCTCTGCCTGTCACAGAGGGTAAGCCCAGCATCCTGGCAGAGAAACCTCATTTTTGCCATCTTAATCTTTCACTCAGTGCCAACAGCCAGTGACTATAGGTGAGGATAAGAACATAAGCAATAAACAGAGAGCTTTTTCCACAAACTGAGCTCCTGCTTTCCCACCGTCGACCAGTGCAGCAACTGGAACACTGCTGCCCCAATCCAGTTATCAATCTCACACTCTCTTTTTCATCGCTCGTGAATAAGAGCCCAAGATAGATAAATTCCTCCAGCAGGGATAAGGTCTCTCCGGTGAAATTATTAACCTGATTTAGCATGAGAACAGACATGAATATTTAAATCAGCCATGAGGAATAACTCTGTGAAAGATTGGTACAAATAAGGCAGGGAAAGTTAGTAACTAAATTCAGTAATGAAAGTCCTGTGTAATTTTTGAGGAGGGAAATCGATACACAAGGGCATAAAAAAGCAAGATAAATGTATGCCCTGCACTGATGACATGTCTACCGCAAAAAAACTACATTCCAACAAACCGCTGTTTAAAGAGTCCCCTGTCGTCCAGGGGAAATAATGAGTCCACAGCCAGTAGGGCAAAAAGTCCACATGCAGGACAACAGAAAAAATCGAGAATGAAGCCAAGAATGTAACACATAAATCATCCATCCATCCATCAGGGTTGCGGAGAGCCGGAGCCAATCCCAGCTGACTTCAGGTGAGAGGTAGGGAGCACGCTGGGCAGGCCACCGATCTATCGCAGGGCTAACACAGAGACGAGCAGCCACTCACACTCACACTCGCACCTACGAGCAATCAGAGTAGCCAGTTAATTGTTAATAAACAGGCCAGTTAGCCTGCATGTCTTTGGGCTGTGGGAGGAAACCGGCGCACCCGGAGGAAACTCAATCTCCATGCAGAAAAGCCCCAGTCGGCCGGCAGGTTCGAACTGCCTAACCCTTCAAACCTTCTTGCTATGAGGCCACAGTGTGAACCGCTGCACCACCGTGTACATTAGAAGCATCCAGTTTTCACACTGATTAGTACCTGATTAGTAACTTGCTAGTGTGAATGTGTATTTTAACACAATCATTTTCATTTGCATTACTTTATTACTTTATTTGCATTTACATCAGAATGGTTTTTCTAACACAGTCTGTCGTGAAAACTGTGAGTTATTTCTCTCCTGGTCATCAGCAGCTGAAAGTGTTTGTGAGTCGGTTGTCTCAGGTCTTTGTGCTCCCGTTTCTGCAGCAGGCTGTATTTGGTGTTGAGCTAGATTTTGGCCTGGACATGATGATCACCGAGGACGGCACAGGCTCCACTCGTCCTGCACTCCGGGTCCAGTCATCTTTATTACAGAGTGCTATTCCAGTGATCCATTAGGCACAAAACAATCTATTTTCTAAATGGCCTGTTTGTCCTTGTGTTATTGCTGAATCATAGAACGATGCCTCAGGAAGAAAGCTCTCAATGATCTCAGCTGGTGAGTGTTTCTCATTGTTTTTTTAACCCCAGACACCGGTGTAAGGTCCACACACTGCTGTGCTTTATTCACAATTTCTCTGGAGTGTTCTGCTGAAATTATTTGCAGTCCCAAGAAATGAAACCACCAGACCTGTTTTACTTCTGACTGACTGACAGATGGACTGATTTTTTATCCAGGATTAGCTCTTTGATTAGAGATTCCAGTGAGTCAGCATTAATGATATTAATGCACTAGCTTTTTATTTTCCATTTCATGGCCACCAGCTTAAAAGCTCCACTCTGTGTGATTCAGTCCCCTGAACCCCCCCCCCACCCCCACCCTCCACCCCT
>JAQQZX010000005.1:5743197-5758383 GCA_030068355.1 Notoglanidium maculatum | reverse complement strand
CATACGGTATGGGCAGCTTGCATGTTTTGGAAGGAACTATGAATGCTGAAAGGTATATAAAGGTTTTAGAGCAACATGTGCTCCCCTCCAGACGACGTCTATTTCAGGGAAGGCCTTGTGTGTTTCAGCAGGACGATGCAAAACCACACACTGCAGCCATTACAACAGCATGGCTTCGTCGGCGAAGAGTCCGGGTGCTGAATCGGCCGCCTGCAGTGCAGATCTTTCACCTATAGAGAACATTTGGCGCATCATTAAATGAAATGTACGTCAAAGACGACCACGGACTCTTCAGCAGCTGGAAACCTATATCAGGCAAATGGGACCAAATTCCAACACCAAAACTCCAGAAATTCATAACCTCGATGCCCAGACGTCTTCACACTTTTGAAAAGAAGAGGAGATGCTACACCAGGGTAAACACGCCTCTGTCCCTGGTATTTTGAGACCTGTAGCAGGCAACAAATTTGAAATGAGCTCATTTTATGCATTTGAAAGTCTTTTAGTTTTCAATTTATTTCTGATTTAAAGAACGTCCCAACTCTTCTGGAATTCAGGTTGTTTGAAATCCGTAACTGCACGATGCTAACGGATCAGCATGGGTCAGGTGTTTGTTCGTGACTGGGGATAAGGTGTCTACTTGACCACAAAGTTTCTATCTTTGTTGTGCTGCCTTATACACCGTGGAAGCATTTGTTTCTCCTTACTTTTGCAGTTGCATGGGATTTTTCTCCTCAGTTTGACCCACTTTGAGTGAGTGTGAAAATCGTGGGAAGTGCAAATTCAACAACAGTTGGTTGGCAGACCGTGAGCGTAAAGACCAGCGCAATGGGAATTGAGGCCCTGTGACGAGCAGAAAATAGTGATGAAATGCTGCCAGCAGCCAGCGATTTTTCATTTCTGCACCGTCTCCAGCGTTCTTTAGCGAGCTCACTGCCTTACAATCAGTGTTTACTCTGAATCAACAACAGAAGCGCCAGGCCAGGTCTTCAAGTGACGCTCCATTTCAAGTCGGTGAAAGCTGAGGTTCATGTCCACATCAACGTTTTAATCAAGATGCTTATCGGGTCCCCATCATTGGAGACCTGGGGGGTGTTCCACAAAGCGAGCTAACCAGCCAGGCTTATTTCATCAAGTTCGGACAACTTCCCCCAAATTCGGTTCCACAAACGAGGCTAACCTGAAACTCTGCTTAGTTACTATGGTAAACCTGCTCCGTATCAGGCTAGTGGAGAAGCTTTGTTCGGCTTAATGAGTATGACTGGACAAGCCGTGTGACAACTCGCAGGACGTCATTCCATGGGACAGAATATTTATCATTGTTCTCTCTCTGTCATTGTTGCTGAGGGAGCACGGATCATCCATAGAGCTTTCAGGCCACAGGTTCCACCGGTGTTTCGGCCCAGGATTCCGTTGCATTTTCCAGATATATATCCAGATGCATTTTCCGGGCGTTTCTCTGGCCGGCTGGGCGTTTCATCTGTGGCATCTCCGAATGACTTTCTCAGCCTATGGAAAAGAAAAAAGGCATTTTAAAACAATCGAAGAGCAATATAGAGATTAAACTGATGTCTGCTACTTACTTCTATCTCCATTTCATTTTTTATTTCAACCCCCAGTTTTATTAGTAAATTATAACTTAAATATATTATTGTAAATATTATATTAATCATTTTTTTTCTCAGGTGGCCCTAAATAATTTGCATGCTGACTGTAGCTGTAAAGTAGCCTTAAAAGTACCTTTACGATTGTGATTAAAATGCATCTCATGACAGTGAAAATATTATTGTAACTATACCTTTTTAATATTTAAAACTGTTCTAATAAATCTTTAGTCATTTAATACATAAATGCTTGAATAAGTTAAGCTACTTCATTTTTTTATGCATTTAGCCTGTGATCAGCTATTTTGTGCCAGACAGCCTCACGAGCTTTGTTGTTGGCTGCAGTATTCCCTTTTTTAGTTATAATATCTTTGTAGTCTTCCTAGGCTTTCATTAATAATTCCTTCTCAGACTGGGCCTTTTTTTCACTTCCATTCTTCCGTACCTGGCATTGATGATCAGGGCTGCCTTGTATATCGCATGCATGCGCATGAACCTCGCTCGCCAAAGCCTGTCTTGAATTAGCGGAAATGAACTTCACCTGAGATTTGTTCATGGAACTCGATGAGCCTGAAGTGAACTGTTGCGCTAAGTTAAGCGAGGCTATTTCACATGAGCCTCGACTTTATACGCTCGCTCCCTGATCTCCAAGCAACATTCATATCAACATCAACATGTTTTTGGTTGAGGCTCTGGGCCACGTTCAGATGCACATCAACATTGTTGACCTGATCGCTGGCTAAGTTTGTAGACCCAATCTCCAGCAATGTTCATGTTGATGTCTCTAGGGAACTTTCAGGTTTCTTATTGACATTGTTGACCTGATTTTGCGGTGAACGTCAGGTCCTAACGGGCATTTTTGACCAGATCTCTGAGTGAGGGTCAGGGCCTTATTGACGTTGTTGACCTGATCTCAGCGCTAGAGTTAGTTGCCCCATCTCCGGGCAAGGAACAGTTAAGCATCAATGTTGTTGACAGTCTTTGTGTATGGGTCGGGTCTGCAATAATGCTGTTGACCTAGTCTTCAGGCAGGGGTCAGTTTTGCATCAGTGTTGATCTGATTTCTGGCTGAGGGTCAGTTCCACATTGACATTGATGACCCAGTACCAGGATTCGGGTCATTTCCTCCTGAATGTTCTTGACCTGTTCCAGGGGCATGGGTCAGATTGGCATTCACACTTTTACCCCATCTCTGGCCTAGAGGCAGATCCAGATCTGGGGTTAGTCTTGTTGACTGGGTCAGGTTAGCTCTGGCCAAGGGGCAATTCTGCGTTCATACTTTTTATCCGATCTCTGGGCATAGGTCAGGCCCTCATTTGACGTTTTTGATCCAATCTTATGGTGTTTATTTCCGAACATTGTCGATCCTTGCCCCGAGATTGGGTCAGCAAAGTTGAGGAGTAGCTGACCGAATCCTGGCGGAGTTTAAGTTCTGCATTGATGTTGACCTGATCTCTGGGCAAGGGTCAGCTTCCTGTTGACATGGTTGATGCTATCTTTGTGCCAGGGTCAGGTGTTCAATGTCATTACGGACCCAATCGCAGGCCAAGGGTCAGGTTGGCACTGACGTTGTTGACCCGTTCTGTGGGCCAGGGTACATTCTACATTAAATTTGTTGACCTGATTTCTGGCTGAGGGGCTGGTATTTATTTGCAGTGCTGAGCTAATCTCAAGGTTGAGTCAGGTCCACATCGATGTTCTCTACACTGACCTATCCTCTGAGTAAACCTTTGGTGAGCGTTCATGTTGTTGACCTAATTCCAGGACTTGGCATTACTACTGGAGCGATGAAAGTTTATTTATTTATAGAAGATCCTGTAATGTTTATCTCTCACTGTATGACAACGTTGCTTGTTTTCGCATATTGACATTATCAGAATATTCAATTGTTTTCATTTTTCATATGGTACGTTTCAAATGTTTACTTGCTGTAAATGGATTTTTTTTTAAACTGTTTCAATGGAAACAGCGATTGTGATTTTTTTGTTGTTGTTGTTGTTTTTTGACCATATTTAGCACAGTATTAAGTCTCCCTTTTCATTGCGTATTGTTGAATTTTCCTTTGCCCTTGTTTATATCCTGTAGCACTTCACTGAAAGTACTTTCTGAAGCTGAAGATTTTCTATCTTACCTACTGTAACTATCTGGCACTGTTTCTGAAATAGCACCGCAGTCGAAGTTGGCTCTTGTCGTTGCCGGATTGGATTCTGTCTCACTTGGAAATGATTTCGGATAAAAGATTCTGCCAAATTTGGAGTCCTTTATTTTATTTATTTTAATGCTGAAATGCGAGGATTGTGAGCTTCCAGAAAAATAGCAATACAGTAAAGAAAAACTGCAGCTATTGTGTTGTTTTCTCCAACTTTGTCTGGTTTTGCATGTGTACTTACGGCGTATAACCCTGTAGGTGATATCCATGGCCAGTACACGGACCTGCTGAGGCTGTTCGAGTATGGCGGTTTCCCCCCAGAGGCGAACTATCTCTTCCTGGGCGATTATGTGGATCGAGGGAAGCAGTCGCTCGAAACCATCTGCCTCCTGCTGGCTTACAAGATCAAGTACCCCGAGAACTTCTTCCTGCTCAGGGGCAATCATGAGTGCGCCTCCATCAACCGCATCTACGGTTTCTACGATGAGTGTGAGTGCAGCTTGGGTCAAATAGTCATTTGGGTGCGGTGACTTTTTTTTTTTTTTTTATTTATTTATTTTTTTTATTTAAATAATATGGTATTCATCCTATTGATTTGTACCTGGTACGTGTGTTTTACAGGTAAGCGCAGGTTCAACATAAAGCTGTGGAAAACCTTCACTGACTGCTTTAACTGCCTCCCCATCGCTGCCATCATTGATGAGAAGATTTTCTGCTGCCATGGAGGTAGACGCCGCACTCTCTCTCGCTGAATACATAAAATATTAAACGATGTATTTACATGAACACATTTATTCATAAATTGGTCACGTTTACACAAGAAAGTTGGTTCCCAGTTAGGGAAAATGTTCGTATCTTACGCTAGTTTATATGGAGACTTACTAAATCGAACTTCCATTGATCTGCTTTGAATGTTAAAATTGTCGACGAGTCACTGCGGTTTTATATACCGATTACACTTTCAAGTGAAAATAGCTTATTTGTTTCAATCAACAGTTTAATCAACAGCTGCTCCTTATTAATGACTTGAACAAAAGCGATCCAAGTATTTCACTTCTTAATTTTCAGTTGTGAACTTTGCCTTATATGGCATTTTGTGGGCATGGTTAAAAGTAACATGAGCGGTCCTGGTAATTCACAGCTGATTGTTGTTTATAAACATACACACATGAGCACGAAGTACTTCAGTGTAATGTAAACGTAATGTACGTAAATGTAGCTTTTTTTTTTTTTTTTTTTTTTTGGGAGACGTACTCTGAATAAGGGTGGCTCTTTTTTTTTTTTTATAGCTTTAGACTTTTGTAACAAGGCTTTTATCGTAGGCATGTCACGATTCACCCAATTCACAATACAATTTGCAATATTGGGTCCACGATTCAATTGAAAAATGAATGTTGTATTTTGTTTTGGTAAGAAACTTTTTTTTTTTTTTTTTTTTTTTTTTATAAACTTAAAAATTTTTTTTTTAATTTAAATAAATTATTTTTTTTTATTTATAACCTACAATAATTTGCCAACCCTTGTAAAAGTTTGAGAAAAATATATTAATAGCCTATTAACTAAAAATTCCTTTTATTAAAAATGTAAAAAGCTTACACGTAAAACTATCTGCATTTGCTTCTCTTTTCTTTAGCTTTTGTCACTCTGTAGAACGAAAGCTCTTTCCCATTTTAGATCTGTTTTGTGTGTTTTCACTGCATTAGATCTGTGCTGCTTCCCTACGTGTTCCCGCTACCGTATGCTATTGCGCCCTCGATCATCTAAAGAACACAATTACAGCTCCAGACTATTGCATGTTTTTGAGAGCATCACTGAGGCAATCATTTCTGTTAATCAGTTCCTAATGGTTCCTCCTCCTCAGGTCTCTCTCCTGACCTGCAGTCCATGGAGCAGATCCGAAGGATCATGAGGCCCACGGATGTTCCTGATACAGGTGGGTGTGTTTGTGGAGTAAAGTCCATTTACAGTTTATCGTCCATCGGTTAACACCAGTTAATGTGTAATAAATAAATGTTTCTGTGCTAAGCTCCTTGACGTTCACTAATGACCTGAAAACTTCCATTTTTAGCATGAGCATTTTAGTGAAGTTAAATACCTCAGGATGTGTATCTTAAATAAATATCGTAAATTGTGTATAGTAAATAAAATAAATAAATCTGTTTATATGCTTTAATGCTTAGTCCAGAGTTTATTTTTAACTCTGACAACCCGATGTGGTCTATGTTGTTTGTGTTGTGAACCCCCCTGTGTCTGTCTGTCTCTGTCTCTCTGTCTGTAGGTTTGCTGTGTGATTTGTTGTGGTCAGACCCTGATAAAGACGTGCAGGGTTGGGGAGAGAACGATCGGGGCGTGTCCTTCACCTTCGGAGCCGACGTGGTCAGTAAATTCCTCAATCGCCACGATCTGGACCTCATCTGTAGAGCACACCAGGTAAACACCTCACCTGTGCTTGAACCTCAGTTCTGATTGGTCAGGAGGTGTTGATTAATGTTCTGTAACAGCAGCACTGACGATCACAGGTGAATATACTGTATGTAACTGCTACGGTTTCTATAGTGACAGCTGGTTCTCAGGGACTTGGATGGCGGGTTAACTGGGGTTGTTCCCTTCCGTTCCGTGCAGGTGGTGGAGGACGGGTACGAGTTCTTTGCGAAGCGGCAGTTGGTCACTCTGTTCTCAGCGCCGAATTATTGTGGAGAGTTCGACAACGCTGGGGGAATGATGAGCGTCGACGAGTCCCTCATGTGCTCCTTTCAGGTACAGCGTCACTCACTCTCTCTCACACACACACACACACACACACACACACACACACACACACACACACTTATTCAGTTGCTTTTATTTTGTTTCTTGAGTTTATTATTTCATACTGTTCATTGAAAAACAGAAATCATATTTGGTGACAAAAAGGATATAAAATGATTACTCAATTCTCTCTTTCTTTTCTTATTTTTATGTCCTCTGTCTGTCTCTCTGTTTCTCTTTGTGTCTCTCTCCTTGTCCCTCTTTTCTCATTCTTGTTCTGTGTCTCTCTCTCTCTTGGTGTCTCTTTGCCTCTCCCTCTTTGTTTTTGTCTCTCTTTGTTCTCTGTCTTGGGCTTTCCATCTCTCGCTCGCCCTCCCTGTCTTTCTTGCTTTTCTCTGCCTTTGTCTCTGTGTCTGTCTGTCTCTCTCTTTTCTTTCATTGTTCGCTCTCTCTCTCGCGCTCTCTCTCTCGCGCTCTCTCTCTCGCGCTCTCTCTCTCGCGCTCTCTCTCTCGCGCTCTCTCGCTCTCGCTCTCTCTCGCGCTCGCTCTCTCTCTCTCGCTCTCGCTCTCTCTCTCGCTCTCGCTCTCTCTCAGATCCTGAAGCCCTCAGAGAAGAAGGCTAAGTATCAGTACGGAGGTGTGAACTCGGGCCGCCCCGTCACACCTCCCCGCACCACACAGGCCCCGAAGAAGAGGTGAACGGCCTGCCCCGCCCATCCAGACCGCCCCCGCCCCCCCCAAACATGCCCAGCCTGGAGGCGGTACTTACTCACAATCAGCCTCTCTCCCTCTTCCTTTACTCTTTTCTTAATGTTGGTGTACATAATTTTTTGCCGTGACCAGGTGATAAGCGCTTTCTGTATGTCTCTGCCTGTTCGGTGGTATTTTTAATAATATTCATATTAATAATTACATGGATGCGAATGGAGGATCTAGCGCTCTCTCGCGCTCTCGCGCTCTCTCTCTCTCTCCCTCTCTCTCACTCTCACTCTCACGCAGTATTGACATTAATATCGATGTTACCGTGGTTTCTACTTAAGGTGTTTAATTCAAGAATTTATGCCGGGGGCTTTAAGCTGAAAATGTTCGTCTTTCTCAGTAGACAAACACTCTGTTTTCTGACTCTGAAACGAGTGCACTAAGATGTACAGCACGCGCGCACACACACTCACGCTACACACTACAGTACGACGTAATGCAACCTCGATTGCTCGATCGGGCTTCTGTATATTTTTACCCATCCACCGGTGAGTCAGAAGCCGAGCGAGCGCACGCGCGAGGGAGGAAGCGAACTGAAAGAGATGCTGGAAACGCCGGCGTCTGCGCGTAACGGTTGTTTCAGTGTCGTTGAGAGGGAATAAAATTATTTTCCACAGACACGGTCATGAACCGACTTTAAAAAGTGTTCTCATCTACACGGTCAGCGAGTTGCCCTGCTACTTCTACTGATAAAAATGACCACGTTTTAATTTTACTCCCAGCTCTGAGAACACTGTTTCACTAACCAGCATCCAATCTTTCTGCCCCAATGCAAGTAAATCCTCATAGACGAAGGTGTAAACCGTATGGTGCGACCAGATGAGACTCCGAACAGACAGACATTTTATAAATGTGAACGTTTTCCTCAGATATGTTTACTCTAGTTATTCTTGGAGCACTGATGCTAATCCTAGCATCAGTTTCTGCCTCTAAATGCACAGCTTCACTGAATGACCCCATAACGCTACATTAGCAGCCCAGTGCTAATGCTAATTTTTCCTCTACACATCATTGCTTCCTGCCTCTGATCGCAATCCTGTTGATTTTTCTCAGTAATAATCTTCAAACCGCTCCTGTTCACGCCTTTTCCTTGAAAGCAACAAGTGAATAGATCGAGATGCTCAGGTTGCCACGGCGATAAGTGGCCCTGCCGCCAGTCTTCAGCTTTTTGTTGCTAACCGCTGACTAAAGGCGTTGACTTTAACGTAGTCCGCTAGCTAGGCCGCTGAAACGCCATCATGCTGTTGGTAGCTAGCTGAGTACCGTGCTCCATGAAGTCTGACCTCGTCTCACAGCTTCCACAAGCTAGCTTTATTTATTACTTTACGCTATTGGTGATTATTAACCAGCTGTTTGTTTAGCCAGCTTTGAAAATATTATTCAAATCATTCCATTCTGCTGTGTTTTCTTTTGTGCATGTGTACGTGGTGCAGGATGTCACGTGACTGACCAACCAATAGGACCGTGTGTATGATATCAACAGGGAACGCCACAATAACAGCGTGTGTGTGTGTGTGTGCTTTCTCTTTTTCTCTCTGTCTGTGTCTCAGTTGTTCTGTCTTTCTGTCTGTCATTGTGTCTGTTTTTCTTCTGTCTCTTTCTATTTGACGCTCGCCGCCTCGCGCTCGCCGCCGCGCGCTCTCTCTGTTACAGTTTCAGATTAAACACCAGCACCGTGTCTGTGGAAAATGATTAAATAATTATTCAAGGATTCGGTGCATTTACGTCAGAAACACGTCCAGCACGATGCACGGTGTGGATTTATACGGGACGAGGATTCAGAAACAAAATCACACACGCTTGTATTTGCACACTGCTTGTTCCTGTTAATAATAACAATAATAATAATAATAGTGTTGATGTTTAAGGGGGGAATTTGGACTGCAATGGCCACACTTACTAACTCTTTCCCTCTCTCTCCAATGCGCTCTCTCTCACTCTCTCACTCTCACGCTCTCTCACTCTCTCTCTCTCCCTCTCCCGCTCCCACACACTCCTTTTTGTTTTTTTTGGGTTTTTTTTTTTTTTTTTTAAAGTGCAGTATTGATGTGATGGTGATTTCTCGTAGGAGTTCATTTAAGATTTAGAAAGAGGGCGTAAAAGCATTAAAGCATTTTTTTCCCCCAGTTTGGACAGAATCCGTGTTAAGTGCTCGTGTGGGTGGTTTTTTTTTTTTTTTTTTGTTTGTTTGATTTATTTTTTTTAATTGTTAAATGTTTGCAGTTTGAGATGTGATGGTCGTGTATTTCATGCACTAAGTAATAAGATAAGATGAAGATAAATGTTTCGGGGAAGGTGAGTAGTTCAATAGGATATAAAACTTGATAAAGAAGGGAAGACGGTTGTAGTAATGGCGCCCCCTGGTATCTCCCAAGTGTCAGCACAGGAGCGGGTAAGAGAAAAAACACCCTTAGTATTGGATTTGGAGGCGACGATGACGATTAAAGAGGAGAATCATTTGATTGGCCGACGCTGCTGTCAGTCTCGCATGTTCTCCGAACAAGAATCCTTCCTTTTTTTTTTGTTTCTTGCGTGAACGCTGTCGCCGCGTTGATTTGTTTTCTGATATTTGTCATAATTTTATTTTGTTTTTAATTCTGTGGGGGTTTTTCTTCCTTAATTTATAATTGGATGTCAGGGAGCATATTCCAAAACAAACTAAATTTGTATAAGTGGGTTTCACGTTCTTTGAACTCAATAAATGGAGTTAAAACGACTTGCAGCCTTATGTGGGTTTTTTTATTATTATACCGGCGTACTTTATGGGTAAGGAGTAAAATCTTTCTTGTGATGAAGCAGAGTTACATTTATCACAACAAAGCTGATTATTTTCCAATAACTGCAAGTCCTGGAATAATGTTTTATTTCTTATTGCTTTTTGTCCATTTATAGCTACATTTGAAATGTGGGATATCCACAAAACGGTTTCTATTGTTGTTACATTGCTATATAAATATTTGTAATTCATTCTGAACGCTGGGAATCTGGGTTTCAGATAATGGGATAATCTAACACACATTTAAAACCAATACATTTTTGTGATTAACAGCTTTTTTATGAGAAACACCAGTTTACCGGGAGAGTCTGTAAGCGCAGAGTAGAACCTGAACATCTGTGACACAAATCTAGAAACTGTCGGCTTCCTGCATAGTGACGAGCTTTTCAAACCTAAACAAAAGCGACGGGAGCAGAAACAGTGTGACGTCTCTGTGGATGAACACTGATTTTCCTTTCTGTAAAGGCTTTACCTTGGTGTTATTGGTTTAAGTCTTATTTTTTGTGAAAGGTATAAATCCAAGCAGATGTGCCGTCATGAGGGCACTGGTACAAGCAGCTAACTTGCAAATAAATGAGGAAAACAATCCTGGTAGTTGAAATTCAGTATTTGTTCCAAAACTTGTTTTTCTAATTAAGTTTAATTCTGCTTCAGGTTTCATTTCGGAGCGTATACGGGGTCTTCCATCGGCCATCGCTGACTTGTTTGACTTGAATAATTGGAAAGGTTGCAGCAATGAGGACAAACTTTTTTTTTTTTTCCTTGAATTTACTGAAGTCGGTGATCGATGGAGTTCAAACATTTATGTTGATGTTGTGATATAAAATCATTTCAGGAAGGTGACTTAATTTGGGGAAAATTACTCTAAGCTTGTTTGTCAATGTTATTTTTTTTAAATTCCGGTCCCTTTGACCAACACAAAGTCCACTCGAGCTAGTAAATAATACAACGGCCTTTATTATAGCGCTAATCTTTTTAAAAAGGAAGTCGTCAAGGATGGACTTAGAACCGATGAGCGCAGGTCAGTGTTTCGGTGCCCTCACTCCTGCCTGAGGAAGCTGATGAAGGTTGACAGCGGTGGTCCTCCGTACGTTTTGTGGAGCCAGAAGACGAGTGCGAGGAGGAAGCAGGGCACGCCCATGTGCAGGTTAGAGAGGAGCCACAGCAGCAGCAGCCACAGGCCGATCTGTACGAGTACCATGGGCCATGACTGGTTACCCATGATGCTCTGCTTCAGTGCCACAGCAGCATAGTGCAGCCAGGAGAATAAAACGCTCTGCTTCAGCCAGGTCACCAGACGTCTGAGGACGGAGCAGACGCCCGCTGTGGAGCCCGACTGGGAAACGAAGCAGGTACATCAGTTAGCCAGCATAGAGAACAGGATGTAGAGATATAAGGAATGAAGCACCTAAGGATGTGCTATTGTTGTAAAGTAATCTGTGATGTGGTGGTGTGATAACGCAGTCTGTTTAACGCAGTGTTTTTCATTCCCCTTACACCACAGGAACTATCCAGCAGTTACAATTTTTATTCATTAACAAACTCTGCATCGGTTTATCTTGTAGGTGCCTGAGAAACAAGTTAGTTCCTGTTCTTGTTTACACTTGTATACAGACGCTCCCTGACCCTCACATTGTCGTGTTGCCTAGAAACCACAAAATGTAAACTCCTCTGTCCTGATGAGGTCATAAACTTCGCTACGGCTGACTGTTACGAAGCACCGACACTGGAGACTCCTTCCATAAACATCAAATAAACATCACTGTTCAGGAAACTTTATCAACCATATCAACGACTGCACATTTTTTTTTATCCGTGTCCGTGACGTCCCTGTGAATGAGCTGTTACCGTAGAAACGATGACCTGTTAGAACGAGCGCATTAATGTAAACCTGTGTTCTGCAGCTGCGCTACTGTCAGGGCTGAAGATTAATCAACACCTTCTGACCCGTGTGATATAACTCAGGATGATGATGATGCTAATAATAGTTCAAGTGATCGTGAGGACCTGAACAGAGAACTGTTTTTGCTGGTAATGTGTGTTCCATGTGTAAAAGTGACGCATTTAGTGTCGTCTTGCCATTTCAGGATCATCTGCTGTGAGTTGAGAACTGGCTCCGACTGAACTCCTCTTCTTTGCTTGGGCTTTATGTTTTGAAGTTCTGCCTTTTCTCGTGGTTCTCGCCTCCATATTAAGATTTCCTGTAGAACATATGTTGATCTAATTTGTCATTTAGCTCAAATCTTTATGTAATATCTACAAAAGAATAACATTAGATTTGATCAGATCATATCATGGCAGGAATGTGATTCGTCCAACGTTGTACATAATGGTTTGGAAAAAAATCTAATTCTTGATCAGTTGATCAGGACATTTATTTTGAGACGAGCAGACATGTTTAGATGTACATAACATCTACATTACAGTGTAAAATCACTTCACAATTTCATCGTGCTTCTTTTGTACCATATGGTAAAAGGTTACCTACATAGGCATCATATTATTTATGTAGTATAAATGAGTGTTAAGTTCTTAAAGACAGAAATAAGTAATTTGGGTTATATATTTTTCCTGTCAGCTCTGCGTAGTCAGTGTGTGACGTAATGATGACGTTTTTTCAATATGGCGGACCAGTAAAAGTTCGGGCAAAAGATGCTTAGAGTAATTATAGCATCATTTTTAGTCGTAAAACGTCTTTTATAGCTTTTACTGGCAATTCAGCACCACATCTGAGGGAATTGTTGATGTTCCCTATGTTTTTATCTTATTTCCACTCTCACAAAGATAACGTATAAAAGACTTTTTTAATCCAAGCTAAGTAGTTTACGCTCCCAGTTTCCCAGTTGCCTAGCAACAGTGTTCGTCCTGCTACAACCGCCAGTGTCTAATATATTCTCCTTCACATATTAAAAACAAATTATTCATCATTAAATTTGCAGATGATGAGAAATTTGAAACTGGTGGTTTGCGTTATTATTTTGTGACATAAGACATTTTATGCTAATATATTTTCATTCAGAATTATTTTTTTTTAAAAATATCCGGATGGAATTTGCTCGACTTCAGAGATCAGACTAATCGTTTGAGGAGTCATTATAATGTGCTTCTTATAATATTTATCGAAAATACATTAATAAAAGTTAAAAATAAAACCGCAAAAAAAGAAGAGAAAGGGGGTTAAAAACGAACCTGTATGTACTCCAAGACAGCAGGGGGCGACGTGTATAATTGAAACACTACTTCTACGAAAGTTTCATCCACAATCGCGTCCTATTTGCCAAGTAGCAGACTAAGTATACCATAAAACACATAGATGTCGTGCCCTACTTATGGTACCTACATAGGGAACGATGAGTTATTCGGGATTGTGCCAGAGTTCTGACTGTGTGTTGTTTTTCCGGCTGAAGATGTGTCACCTGAATACAGTTGAAGCAGAGATAACAGTTTGGAGCACATATATCAGTTTTATGTCTTAGTTATTTTTACTAAATTAACGAGAAAATATTTTAGATCTAGACTTTTCCCATCTATTATATTCGGGTCACACTTTATCCGTTGTCTGACAAGTCGTAGCTCGTCATTAATGATCAGGTTAGCTGCTCATTAGCCGCAGTTAGCTCTCAACGCTCATTAATTCAGAATGTCCTGCAGTTTGCTGGATTTTTGCCGCGTTCAAGAGCTCAAACAAGTCCGGGATTTTCTTTTCCAAAGTCAGAAAAATCCCTCCACAGATGACAACAAAGAACAAACAGGTAATATCGAGCTTAACTAGCTAAGTGTGGAAGATTTTAGTTAGCTGTTTAGCTAACCCCTTTTTTCAGTAACAAAATATTCAGCTATCAGTAACACTTTATAAATCGTCTATTCAAGAATCCAACTTTATTAACATCAGTATTTAACTAGCTAGCTAATCGAAATGTGTGATACGACTCACTTTAGTGAATCGATTCTTATGAACTAATGAGTTAGTGCATAGATGCACGAATTTGATTCACTATTCAGTCATTCGTATGAATCAAATTAGAACGCTAACGTCATCATTTACCTAGATGGCTAATAATGATGTGTGATACGACTCACTTAATAAATCGATTCTTATGAAGTGTAGACAAGTGCATGAGTTTGATTAGGTTAATTTACAGCTCAGTGATTCAAATGAATCAAATTAGAACGCTAATATTTTAAACCGAATGAAATAATAAAAATCTAATGTGGGTGGTATGGTAGAAACCACTGAAGAAGCATAGTACACACTTCAGAACCGTTTGAAAAAAAGTGGTTAATGATCAGCAAAGTTTAAGGAATCAACTGTGTGACTGGTGCAAAAATGTTCACCACTTCATGGTGAGTAACAAAATCACTGACACTTGGAATAGCACCTCTATTACGCAGTCCGATACAAGATTTAAGGTGGGTTTTTTGTTCTAGGTAATAATTTTTTTTTGCTGAACAAGCAAAAAAGAAAAAGGAGTAGTGATGTCATTCGCTGAAGCCTGTGATTGGCTTATCAAATCTTGTTGACCCGGAAGGATGAGGGACCGTCATCCAGAGAAATTGACATGTCATGTCAGCATAGTGAAAAACACAATTAAAGCATACAAACGAGACAGTAGTTCATTATTGGTGATTGGGAAGTGATTCACCTGACTGACTCACTCAGAGGAGTCGTTCATTAAGGAACTGATTCACCAGCACTAGCGTTTGCTTGTCATGTCACTGCTTTTAACTTCCAGAGTTGATGGTGTAAAATGCAGCTGGTCAGTAAACTGCTTTCGCAGACGGTGTGCACTTAATGTATTCAAACGCCCACTTACTTATAATGGATCAGATCCCGAGAGAGAGAGAGAGAGAGAGAGAGAAAGGAGGAGAGAGAAGAAGTGACGTGGGTTCTGCTGCACTGCAGTGACAGAAAGATGGAGGGAAAGAAGGTTTGCCCTTTACTGAGTGAGTCATCATGTACAAGGGCACCAACACATCACTTACTTTCTCACACAGAGCGAGGGAGAGAGAGGGAGAGCGAGAGAGGGAGAGGGAGAGGGAGAGCGAGAGAGAGAGAGGGAGAGCGAGAGAGAGCGAGGGAGAGAGAGAGAGAGCGAGGGAGAGAGCGAGGGAGAGAGCGAGGGAGAGAGAGGGGGAGAGAGAGGGAGAGC
>JAQQZX010000005.1:5687923-5698119 GCA_030068355.1 Notoglanidium maculatum | reverse complement strand
CACATTAACTGCTCGCTTCAGGTCCTTCCACAACATTTCGATTGGATTAAGGTCAGGACTTTGACTTGGCCGTTCCAAAACATCCGAGTCCCTGTGAACGAGCTGTTACTATAGAAACGATAACGCATTAAAACAATAAACCTGTGATTTGCGTCTGTCTGAGCTGTTGTTCTGGAAAATTAATCAACACCTGAGCAATCAGAGTGCCGATCTCAACCGCGCTGAGGTTTCTCGGGGAAAAAACTAAACTGTTGCTGGAGCGACAGAACTGAGTATCACTGTGTGGAACAACAACGTGTGTGGGGGTGTGCATTCTCAGACTTCCTCTTCTTTCCTGCAGAATAACCTATAAACCAAAACCTCAGTCAACCATCAAGTCACGAAGCGTAACGAGCCGTCCGAGTGCCGAGAAACCCCTGCTTTTCTTCAGAAGTTTCTTCTTCACCTGATCAGGATCGATGCTGAAAATCGACTCTCTTCCTGATCAGATAACGGTGTTTGGGGTGTGTGTGGTTTATTTCCTGTGTTTACTGTGAATAACAGATTAACCAGTGGGAACACTGATGATGGGATCCAATTTCACCTCAAGACAATAGCTGGCATCTCCACCATCTTTACTCTCGTTCCATGCTCAGTGTTAGCACGCTAATCTCTCATACATCAAGTGTTAGGGAATAAACAGGAGCACGGTGTGGGTAGTACACTAAAGCAGTGACGTCAAGTAGGTGGTTAGCGATTCCCTAATTCAAAAGAATGAACTTCATAACGTGACAAAGAATTCATAAAATCATGCTGATACAGGTCAAGAGCGTCAGGTCATGATCACATCAAACATCAGAATGAAGAAAACGTCTGATCTCTGTGACGGTAAGCGTGGCGTGGATGTTGGTTCCAGATGGACTCTTTTGAGTGTTTCAGAAACGGCTGATCTCCTGGGAATTTCACACAGCAGTCTCTGGAGTTTATACAGAGTGGTGCGGAAAGCTAAGAACATCGAGTGAGCGACAGTCCTGTGGGTGGAAACGCCTCCATGATCAGAGAGATCAGAGGAAAATGGCCAGATTGGTTCCAGCTTCCAGGAAGCCTAGAATAACTCTTATAATCACTCTTTACAACCGAGCATCTCGGCATGCACGACACATCGATCCTTCAGGTAGATGGGCTTCAATAATAGAAGACCACATCGGGCTCCTCTCCTATAACCCAAGAACAGGAACCTGAGGTGATCTGATCGGCTGTTGCTGTGTTGGGGCTCACACCATGCACACACTGTAACCATGACAACACTACCATTACGTTCCAGCTAGTACAGGTAAATTAGTTGTTATTATTATTATTATTACGTTAACGCTAGAGTACAGCTGGCATGTCGAGGTTCGCTCGCTGTAGCTGCTAGTCTGTATCGGATGCTTGTGCAATGTACTCGGGAATTTAAATATTTGCAGTGGAGCACCTTATATACAGCATTATTTAATTATATAATTAATAATTTAAGAAAGCGGGTGCGCCTCCTTCTGTGCACACACACAACACCCTCCCCCTCGTCTACCGCTACAAATAGAATCTAATTCTGTGGGAAACACGGTGCTGGCTTTTCTCACGTGCATCTTGAGCTGCAATCTGTTTGATCAGGAGATGAAAATCGCATCACTGTGTGCCTTTGTAAATGGCACATGACAAGCTGAGTTTGTTTTAATACAGGCCAAGCACGCAGGGTGCTAATACTTTGTGTATTAGCCGACAGGTTTGAGAGCAGGCTTGATGCTGAAGTTAAATATCAGAATATTGGAAAATAAACAGATGCTATCTGCAGATAAAAAAAAAAGTCATGAATGAGAAGTTCCAACAATCTGATTGGTCGAGACGATCATGTGATGTCCCACCTGCCATGTTGACGGGCTGGGTGAAGATGTCGTCCTGCGTACTGCGTGTGCGATTGTCTTCCTGGATGAAGTCGGAGTACGTCACTGCGTCGCTCTGTGTGGTGGGCGTGAGGAGGATGTCCACTCCTGAGGAGAACACGCGGCGGAAATCCTCCGTGATCAGGCGCCTCACCTGCTGGGCCTTCACGAAGTAACGCTCGTAGTTCCTAAACAGACGAGACATTAAACTGACCGAGGTTACCGGGGTTCAAATCACGAGGGTTAGAACTCTGGACCGCTACACTCTAAGGGTTTAGAATTTAGAACTCCAGACTGCTACAATGTTCTAAATTGTATTGAGTTCTAAAGTGTTACATTGTAACAAGAGATCTACGTTCTATAGATACAGGCTGGAGTTCTAAGTTCTAAATCACAGGATGACTGTCAGCTGTTTGGAATACAACACACTGGTTTAGGTCTATACTGTAATGCTAACAGTTTTCAAAATATAAAAAGATGTTACAGGAAGAGAGCAGGAAGTGCCTCACTGTTTCAACAGGAAGTAGTTTCCGGAGAGGACCCTACGCCGCACGACGCTGTTGAAGCCCTCGTGCCGCGTGGTGGCGTACAGCGCTTCAGTTGAGCTCTCCACTGCACTGCGGTGACCTGTAACGCGACAAACACACAGGATTGGCTAGAAGTCATCGCGCGCCCGTGACCCGTTTCCCTCTCTGCCGCGTCGTCATTTGTTTTAAATCTTACCGTACTGCAGGCCGTCGAAGCGCGCCATGTTGGACGCCACCTCGCAGCAGCACAGCACGTGGTAGCACACGATGGAGAACTGAGTGTGAGGGAGCGACACCTCACGCACCCGCGCCCCAGCGCGCTCAAACATGGCCGCCACACGGGTCCACTGAGACAGCGTCTCTGCCGACAGACCTGGAGCGTGGTACTCCTGAAACACACACACACACACACACACACACACACACACACGCACACACACAGGAGCAGGGCTCATTTCTGGGCCAGGAAAATGTTAACAGAAACCCAAAAATCTAGCAATATGCATTGCATCACAATAAATACCATTCCTAACGTGTCCTTATATGGTTATTACATGTGAAGCGACACTTAAACATTACACACTGCACCTTTAAAAGATTCAAAATGTCACAATGTGGAGTTACAAGTGCTACTTTACGTTTGCTCATAAAAACATGGTTACTAGGGGTGTGTACTGTGTCGAGCGAGTCCCTGGGAATGAGCCGTTACTATAGAAACGGGGGCATTTATATAAGCAGAATCCTGAAGGAAAACGAATGTAAAGGCAGCGTCACGTGTGTCCTTCACAACATGTCGAACTCTAAGCTGTAGCTAAACTTCCGCTTATTGCTCATCCTGTTGATTATTACACGTGAGCAGCGTACGTGTTCTGCTCAGTGAGAGCGAGCAGGATGTAAATATAACTTCTCCAGCAGAGATCACTGAAAGGTTACCTTCGGAATGCCCACGCAAATATCTCTGACGTCAAGAGCACAGGGAGAATCAGGAGCCTGGACCGTGGTGGAGTCTCTCTCATCCCGACCCTGAAGAACTCCTGCACACACAACACACTCTTAACCAACTATATCGGAATCAATCAAATATAACAAAATACAACACTACTACTACTGCTGATAATAATAATAATAATAATCAGTCATTTTTGTTTGTTTTTTTCCCTGAAAATGTAAATCATAATAAAAGATTAGGTGTACTGAGTGTGATGGCGGCGTCGTGGACGCTCCTGCTCATGATGCCCGGGACGTCCATGGAGTTAACGAGGGGGATGAGGCCGTGACGGGACAGCAGGCCGTAGCTGGGCTTCAGAGCCACGACGCCACACAGAGAGCCGGGGTTACGAGTGGAACCGCCCGTATCAGAGCCCAGCGCACTGACACACACACACACACACACACACACACACACACACACACACACACACACACACACACACACACACACACACAGACTCACGATCAGGATCTCATCAGCATTGTCGCTGCTAGCTGAACATGAATCTTGTTTCTAGAGATTTCTAGAATCTCTGATCCTGAAATAATCTTCATGCCTTTAAATGGAGACTTTAACATTTATTTTTTTACTAGAGCTCAAACTCCAGCATAAAACTCTGGACAGCAGGCATTTGATTTCCGCACAAATGATTAATATAACGCAGTTATCGTCTTCATGGAGCTGCTTTGTGCACGGGGGCATTGTCATGCTGGAACAGGTTCGAGCCGCTTAGTTCCAGTGAAGGGAAACTGTAACGCCGCATCATGCAAAGACGTTCTGTACAACTGTGTGCTGTTCTGTGTGTTAACATTTTGGGGAAGAACCAGACATGAGTGTGACGATCAGGGGTGCACATATTTTGGTGATATAGTGTAAGCGTGTGTGTTATGGTTTGTGGTTTTCTGCTTCAGTGTTTGCTAAAGGAGTTGTTAAGTCTGACTCACAGGAAGCTGCTCAGAGACGCCACGGCAGCTGCACTTCCTCCTGAACTCCCGCCTGCAATCACCCAAGCCGAGTCCGGATCCGTCGCGCGGCTGAGCGTCCGGTATGGGGCAGCGTAACTCCAGGGGTTTCTCACAGGACCGAACGCTCCATCAGTGCTGCCTGACCTGTGTTTGTGTGTGAGACAGAGCTGGAGAGTGAATCAGAAGGCTTCGAGGAGCCGAATCCGCTACAGATAGGAGACGATTTATGATTTATATCGTCATGTTACCCCATAGCAAACTCGTCCAAGTTGGTCTTCCCAACGAGCACAGCTCCCTGATCCAGTAACTTCTGCACCACTGTAGCATTAAACGGAGGAACATAACCTGCACACACAAACGCAGATGTGTCATTCTAGAAAAATATTTGGCATTTATTTTGCTTTTCGCTTCATCTGCTTACCTCGTAGCATGCGAGAGGCGCACGTAGTCTCTGTGTTCTCCGTGCAGAAGTTGTCTTTTACGGAGAACGGAATCCCATCCAGCGGACCAAGAGGTTTACCTGATGTATAGAGTTTATTTTTAAAATAACAATAATAATAATCTATTCATGTTGATTTAAGAACAATGCAACTAGACTATTACACCTTTAAGATTAGTATTAAAAATTGTCTTTATTATTATTACAGCTATCATTACAGAGCAACTGTTGCTCGACAGCTCTGGGTTCGATCCTGAGCTTGGGTTACTGTCTCACATGTCTATGTGGGTTTTCTCCTGGTGCTCTGGTTTCCTTCCACCTCCATAAAGTGTGCTTGGTGAATTAGTGTCTCTAAATTGCTCCTGATGAGCGTGTGTTTGGTATCCTGTGATGGTTGGGTGTCCCTTCCAGCGTGTGTTCCTGAGATAAGCTTCCAGGATAAAGCACTTGAACATGAATGAATGAATGATTATTATCAGCTTTTTTATGGTTCTCTCGCGCTCTCTCTCTCGCACACACACACCTCTGCGCAGCCTGTCGTCTGCTTCCCGAGCCTGCTGCATCGCCAGCTCCTCTGTAACAGTGATGTAGGCGTTGAGGTGTCGTGTCTTCTTGATGCGCTGTAGACATTTTCTGCACAGCTCTGTAGCTGACAGCTTCCCTTCCCTCAGAGCCGCAGACACCTGAGCAACATCGTCTCATCATCACAACGTCTCTTTTTAATCCTAACACACAATAATGACCTCTACTCTCTATAACATTCAACAGAAAATACGTCATTTCACTATATTAAATATTGTACAGTAGATTACAAAGCCCTTTATAGTGTGCATCACAGAAAATAATCAATTAGTTAACCAACAAAATATGAGTTAAATAATAATTTCAGACTACAAAAATGGTGTATAAATATATAGATTTGTGACTTAAAACTATTTAAAGGGTTCTACTTCATTTTAAATAGCGTACTGTATTAAATTTATATCAACTTCTTAACTGCGCATCGTAAACATATCATAATTATTCAATTAAATCACCTCTTTTATGGATAAACCCAGCATATTTGCAAAAGTCCTTCGTTTTTCTGACTTCTCACATTTAAACGCTTCCTGTACTGTAGGCGGCCATGTTGGTTTCCATCGACCTGTGTGACGTCGCGGAATTCTGATCACTGATTGGTCGGGAAAGTGCATCCCGGAAGTAACTTTCCTCGTTCATTTTTTTTTTTTTTTACCCCGCATATTTCAAAAACCCTGTGTATGATGTATGGTTTGTTTTTGACGCCTGGATTGTAACTAGAACCCTAAATATTTGTTTTGTCTTGTTATTTTTTAAATAATTCAGTAGTTAGGAGTTGTAGTGATCTTTTTCGTTGCGCGTCATACCGGGATACCAACTACATATCCCAGAATGCACCACGCTTCAGTCGTTATGTGATTGGTTAAACGCAAGAGAGCGGTCAAAGGTCATGTACATCAGGTTGTTTGAATTTGACTTTGCGGCGAGGTTGGTATGGTGGAGTGCAGATTAGTTGTAGGTTAAAAGTTCATTTTTCAAGCAGAGAAGTGCAAGCAAGACGTTTGGACGCATTTTTGTGTGACACTAACGCAATGTTAACGCACTGAAACACGACAGGTTGAAGTTATTCCGGCTAATCTCTCAGCGCTAGCGTGGCGTTTGTGTGTGTTCTTAGTGTGTAATAAATCTGAAGTTGGGCAGCATGCATGTGTTGAGAAAGCTGATGTGCGGCGTGTGTCTCCGGCTGAATAAACATGCAGGAGGTGGTAAAGCATTCAGCACTTCTCCCAGCCTTCAGGCTGTAATGCAAGCCTGGGTTATTGATAAATACGGAGACAACAGTGTGTTAAGATTCACCAAAAACGCTGCTTTTCCCATTATACACTACCCAAACGAGGTGACCATCAAAGTGCATGCAGCTGCACTCAATCCCCTGGACGTCAACATGAGAGGTAAGTCTGAAATTAAAGCTGCGGTCTGTAAGATGCTTAAAGGTGCAGTCAGTATTTTTTTTTTTTGAAAGCAGGAACACTGCGCGGTATTTATCAGCCTTTTAGTGAAGTTGTGTGTAAATGTTTTAGGTCAAGCATAATTCTTAAAAGATTGTAAAAAAAAAACAAAAAAAAAACGTTCATGCGTTTGGTGATAGCATAAATTACCCAGCTTAGCCACGCCCACAACGACATTCCATAAGGTGACTGAACGGTGAAAGATGTGAGAGAGTGTCATACTTTAGTCTTGTAAAAGGCTTTTCAGAGTGTTCTAGTGTATGGATAGCATAACTCTTTCTCTGGTTACAGGGTGCCATTATTTTTTGTCCTAGAAGCATTGGGCATCATTTATGTATTTGTTTTGTCTCCTGCAGTGTAATGAGAAATAAACTCATAAGTCTAAATATTTGTATTTGTTTTGCTGAACTGTTCCTTACATGTGGTATAACTCGCTGCCGTGGCTGTTGACTCTGCCAGGAGGTTACGGTGCTGCCACTATGGCCATGAAGCGCGACCCTCTGAACATTAACAAGTCGGGCAGCGAGTTTCCTCTGATCCTGGGCCGCGACGTCTCGGGGGTGATCATGGAGTGCGGCCTGGACGTGGGTTACTTCAAACCAGGAGATGAGGTGACAAAATGCACACTAACAACAACAACATCGATAATAACTGTATATTTTATATTGCGCTTTTTATCCTCATTTTACCAAAATAATGCAAACAAGTTAAACCTGTTCAGCCAGATCACTAATCACGTGACCTTACCCTGGGTAGCTATTTAACCATGGCTGGATGAGTTTGGTGTGGAAGAACTTGACTGGTGCACACAGAGCCCTGACCTCAACCCCATCCAACACCTTTGGGATGAACTGGAACGGAGATTGCGAACCTGGCAAATTCCCGCAGAAACTCCAGCATGTTGTGGAAAGCCTTCCAAGCAGAGTGTAGCTGCACAGGGTACCCAGCTCCATATTAAAGGCTGTGGGTTTGAGTGCAATGTCATTAAAGTCCCTGCTGGTGTAATGGTCAGGTGTCCCAATACTTTTGTCCATATAGTGTACTTTCATACTGTAACGAAGCAGATTGAGTCGTGCACCAGTTAAACATAATTTCGTCTGCAAGCCAGGATGTAAAGTCGCTTATAAACTACACGGTGAGAGGATCGTGAGTCAGACAGTCCATATAGACGTTTATCATTTTTAAATGGGTTTATTTTTTTAAATATCCTCTATTCAGTTGAGTTAATCGGTTTAGGTTTGTGTGCCTGCTCTTATGCATGTATTCATCTATATGTTTTTTTATTCATTTATTATTTATCACCTTGCTCCTGCCGTGAATATGGCTCTTCATGCTGAACATAGCATTAAACAACGGAACTCCTAAGCACCATCGACTGAAAGCATAAACTCTGTATCTCTTAGTTGTAAGTAAATGCTGGATGTGTGAGCAAGTGGCTCAGTTTTACTCTGCTGTCTGTGCATCACTGGTTTCTGTGTTCATGGTTCAGAGCAGAGCGAGTAAGAAACCCCAGAACGGTGGTGTGTGAAGGCGATGCGTCCAGGTGAGATGATGTGGTTTGGACCACAGCCATAGCAGACGACTTGTGACGATCGATATAAGGCACAGATTAGTCTAAGAAGTCTGTCTCTGGCGGCAGAGCGTTGGCTCGCGTTGAACCTGATTCAACTTTCTGAGCGTAACATGACATGACGCTCGTCAATACCAGTTTAGTGTGTCTTAGGAACGCTTCAGGGGTTTGACCAATCAAATCAGTGAGATTCTTAAAGAGGCAGGACGTCTGAGCAACAAGAAGACCCTTTACAACAACAACGGACACCACGGAGAGATCCGTTCTCGCCGTCTCGGATCACCCGTACGAGTCGTACCACTTTTGTTCGTCTTTGATTCCTACAGCAAAATCACAAACACCTGTAATACACCGCTATCCGTTTTTCCAAGTTTGTGATAGCGCGTCACCTCACTGAGGAACAGGGTTGAGGAGCAGAACTCGGTTCTAAATTAGAACCCAAAATGTCAAGTACAGGGTACCTGGAAAAAATTTCAGTTCCGCTTATCTGTTCTTAAATAAATCTTATTTCATTAAAAAATTATACTGTCGAAGGCTACAAACAAATACGACAAATCTGTAAGAAACCCGAAAGTATACAGCGCAAGAACGGGAGGCTCGGCATGGTGGCTGCTTACTGTGGCTGGCTCGCACTGGCTTCAAAATAAAAGTCCCTGTGGCCCACTTGCCACAGTGCCTATGGGATTTCAAAATAAAAGTGTCTCTCGCTCTCTTTATGTACAAGTTAAATAAAGTTATAAACATTCAAGTAAATAAATAAACTTAAATATAGTTATAAACATTTACTGAACTTATTTATTTTTATAGATTATTTATACTTATTTATATATTTACTTATTTATTGTTACTTGAAAATCTGACTTTTTTTTTTTTGGTGTAAATAACTTTTTTGGAATCAAAATGCGGAATCGATAAAAACGGCTCGGCAGAAACGGAATCGGGATCAGTAACCTTTAAACGATACTCAGCCCTGATTAGGAACGAGATGGAGCTGTTCGAGTTATAGAATGATTATACAGACGGTTTGCGTATAAAAACGTTCCCGATAACAACATAATATTGAGCATAAGTCTCTCATATTAAATAGTTTCTTTTTGTCAGAATTTGCTGTCTTAGTCCCTGAGCTTGTTTTAAAATATGATGGTCATGACGATGGGGGATTTTAAGCTCCACGTTCATGTTGTAACTGATCCCACGGATGCAGAATTTCTAAACATCACTGTCTTTGAACCCGGAGCAGCACGTAACGGGTCCGACACATGATGGTGGTCATAGCTTGCACTTCACATCTGGTATACCGCCATATAGCTTAAGTATTGATGATACTGATCATAGTTATAGAACCTTTTATGTCAGAGTCTCTTGTGCAGTTAAAGATGTCGGTCACAGTCGCCGCTCACCGAGTCGTAACCGCAGACACTGACGCAAACTACTCTTCTGCTTTTTCTGCCTCTTGCTCTGAATGTGGATTCAGCTGATGCTGAACAACTGACGCATGATTTCAACAAGTCATGTTTCAATCTTGGATTCCATCAGCCCTTTTAAAAGCAGGTCAGGGGCCGAACATACAAGTGTGTATGATACGTGTGTTAAGGAGAAATCGCAGATCGTGGAAAGCTACTTCTTGAACACTTAAAGGAACTTTTACATTCTTATAACTCGGCTGTTAAAGCTGCTAGGGCTCCGGAGTTCAGTACTGATAGGGCGGCACGGTGGTGCAGTGGTTAGCACTGTCGCCTCACAGCAAGAAGGTCCTGGGTTCGATCCCCGGGTCAC
>JAQQZX010000005.1:5636111-5653681 GCA_030068355.1 Notoglanidium maculatum | reverse complement strand
TCTCTCTCTCACATTTTTATGAGCTCTTAAGCAGAACTATATGTGCTTGTGGGCCAAAAAGCCTCAGCCTTTTGGACTCCAGACTCTTACAAAACTCTCCGGAGAACCCTTAAAGGTTCTATGTAGAACCCTAAAACAAATTATTTTCCTGTCCAAACATGAGCTCTTTTTAAAAATAACCCATAACTACACCAAGAAACCTGTATAGATCCCTTTTTGTTCCAAAAGTGTACTGTGCATAACTTCACGAAGCTGAAGCTAATTGCCTGCAAATGAGCAACAGTCACATGCAGTGTGGCACTGCCAAAGCTGAACATTGGGCTCCACCCAAATCCTCTGCGTGTGCGCGCACACACACACACACACACACACACACACACACACTGCCAGCTTCCTGTGCACTAAACAAACTGCAGTAATCTGAGAGCAGGCTGAGGAACACTCACACTCCGGAGTGGACCTTGATGGATCCGGCACTGTGTGGACGTCCGAATGAGCCGAGCTCGATGATGTCATCGCAGAATGAGGACAGCCGGCCCATTCCGTTCGGTTCTGAGAAGATCTCAATCTTAGGCAGGCTGTAGTCCTGAGGGGGAAAACACAACCAAATCAATGTGAATACGCAACACATAAACTACAGAGAGGAAACACAGTCACATGCCAGTATTACACGCTGAGATTATCACATGCATGCACATGTAGGCAATACACCTCAACAAGATATCTATACATGTAATGGGTATTATAAAATAAAACATTTACTTCAAGTATTTTTTCATAATGTAAAGTAAAAATGCAATTAAACATAAAACATTTTTTCTTAATTAATATGTAAAATAAAACTGATAATGAAATGTAAAATCATTTTGCATAATGTAAAATCTAAAATAAAAATAAAAAATCAAATGATGTATTTGTAATTGTATTTGATAAATTATGTCAAATAAAAATTAAATGTAAAATAATTATCATTGCTTGTTTCCATACTTTGAGCATCATAGTACAGTGCAGTATAGTACAGTATAGTATAGTGCAGAATTGAGTAGTGCAGTGTAGTATTGTGTGGCATAGTATAGCATAGTGTAGTGCAGTATAGTACAGTATAGTGTAGTACAGTATAGTACAGTATAGTGCAGTGTAGTACAGTGCAGTATAGTACAGTATAGTGTAGTGCAGTATAGTGCAGTATAGTACAGTATAGTGTAGTGCAGTGTAGTACAGTACAGTATAGTGCAGTATAGTACAGTATAGTGTAGTGCAGTACAGTATAGTACAGTATAGTGTAGTGCAGTACAGTATAGTACAGTATAGTGCAGTATAGTACAGTATAGTGTAGTACAGTATAGTGCAGTGTAGTACAGTATAGTGCAGTATAGTACAGTATAGTGTAGTGCAGTGTAGTACAGTGCAGTATAGTGTAGTACAGTGCAGTATAGTACAGTATAGTGTGGTGCAGTACAGTGTAGAATTGAGTAGTGCAGTGTAGTATAGTGTGGCATAGTATAGCATAGTGTAGTGCAGTATAGTGTAGTACAGTGCAGTATAGTACAGTACAGTGTAGTGCAGTACAGTGCAGTATAGTGTAGAATTGAGTAGTGCAGTGTAGTATAGTACAGTATAGTGTAGTGCAGTATAGTGTAGAACAATAATTACTGCTTTACAGATCACGTCATCTTTACTTGCTGAATATTACGTATTAGTCAAGCCCAGTCTTTACCAACAAATAAAACCAAATAATTTTTGGTATTAGACTTTCAAAATTTTTTTTTTTGCAGAACATTAAACACGAGAGCGTTCGGTATTTTGGTCGTATTTGGTCATCGGGATTCTGTAAGGCTTTAACCACTAAACACCAAAACCATAAACACATCACAGAGGATTAAACTGCTAAACAACGACACGCAGCTGACGCTCATACTGGCTAATACTGAAGCTCCGGAAAAAATTCCCTAAATCCTTCCCGGGATTTGACTGTGTTGTTATGGTTCTCCTCTGAAAGGCCGTTTCTCAAGCACAGGCTGAAAAGCAGCTCAAAATAAAACCTCTCCCATTTCACAATAAAGTAATAACACCCAGCTCCGGCAACATGGTTTAAAAACAGTGGTGGCCGGAGCAATGATTTACTGCTAGTTGTACAGCTATTTAAAAAAATTAATAAACAAATAAAAATAATAAAGAGCAAGAAATCAATTGCTAAAGTGGCTTTAGATGGAATTTTAAAAACATGGCAAAATTAAATATATAAAAACAATATAAAACAAATGTTGTTAAAGTCTTTAACACATAATTGATCCATTAGTCATTTGAATTCTTTTTATTTCTTATTAAACTGGCCTTTTATTAGGTCTTGTATTCTGATTGAAAATTAAGCAACAGCTTCTGTACGATCACTTTAGCATTATGTTAGTTTTGTATTACTGACGTCAAGAGAGGACAAAAGCGAGGCTTGCTATGCCTTAAGCGAGGACAGGAACGTGCTCGAGGAGGTCTACAGTAATCCTGATGATGTTACACTACTAGAAGCTTCTCAGCTCTCAACAGGTTCTTGAGAATTCCAGAGACCTCTGTCAAAAGAGTGTCAAATCGGAATTCCTGTCCTGTGCCAATTCCACATTCCAACCCGAACGTTTAGCCCGATAGCTTCTGACTTTCACGCAGGACTGTCACCATCACCTCCTTCTCAAAAATGTGGTGGACGCATCATTTCTATAGCTTCCTGGAAGCCTTCATAGAAGCGTTTAGTAGAATAAACATGTGAGCCAGTAACAGCAGCAGTCAGCATTCACAACCCAAAAGTGTGTTAACCTCAGAAACGCTTATCTATCTATCACTTGCATATAAAAATCAACCCACCAGCAACTCTAATTGTGTGCCTCAAATACAAATATGCTAAAATATACTTCATACAGAGAGACAGCTATTAAAGGAAAACTATTATTTCTGACATTTGACCTTGCTGTGACCTTAATGCTGTTTAGATCAGTAACAAAATTGAATCGGTTCATCTGACGGTTACAATGATCGTTCCGTATAAATCCTACAAACATTCAATAACCTGCTCTTGTGATATCACAATCACGTAAAATGAGTTAAGGTTAAAGGCCGAGTGCGCCAAACGCGAGTACACTACAGCAGCGCTTCCTGATTCGATTTCTGCAGTATCACTGTACTGTATCACTGCACATCACTGTATAGCAGCAAAACTATTTAGAAAGCCACAACCGTCCTGCACGTCTTCATCAAACCCACGGCTGATCATGACTTACAGGCTCTTTGAGAAGCTCTTACCCTCACAGCCAGACGAATGGAACCAATCACAATCGGCTTGGTCGGAATGGGAATCCCGTCTGGCCCCACTTCCTGGTTTGGTTCTGGCTCCGCCCACTCGTTCACTAATTCCGTTGGCCCTTCCTCTAAAGCGATGGTCCGTCCCTGGAATCCTGGTTTTTCATAAAGCAGCCAACTAGACAGAGAGGAATGTTGTCAATGACTATTTCATGATCTGCAATATTTGTACAGTTTATTGTTATACTATCAATCATTCACAGGCGCAGGCATGACATTTCTAATGATATTTACCCAGGCTGGGTATTTGCACTTCATTTATTGACTGGAGATCAGTGCTCTTCACTCGCAAGGGAAGCAGCTTTATGGGTTTTAAAGTCGACCCAGGTCTAACATGCAAGACTCAAAACAACAGAATTATGAAGCCTTTGTGCACCCTGTCGAGGAATTAGCCTTCTGTAATTTGGAATAAAAACACCCCTGAACATGGACTCTGAATGTCCAGCGTTAAGCTGTATATAAAAATCAAATTAGATATAGAACATATCTTAGTGATGCAGCTTCACTTCTTCATACTACTAATTTTTACCAATCCTTCAGTAATTCAACCAGTCGTCTTTTCCATAATTAAAGCAAAAACCATTTCGCCACACTCCCCATCCACTTTAAAAGGAACACCAACACCTGCGCATTCATGAGTCATCTAATCAGCCAAGCCGTGTGACCGCAGCGCAATGCTAAAGATCATGCAGGTACAGGTCAAGAGCTTCGGGTAATGTTCACATCAAACTTCAGAACGAAGAAAAAAGTGACTCTGATCATGGCATGGATATTGGGAATCAGATGTGCCGGTTTGAGTATTTTAGAAACTGCTGATCTCCTGGGATTTTCACACACAGCAGTCTCCAGAGTTCACACAGGATGGTGCGAAACACAAAAAACATCCTGTGAGTGGAGGGTCACAAACACCTTGTGATGAGAGAGATCAGAGGAGAATGAGCAGGCTGGGCTGAGCGGACAGGAGGGATACAGTAACTCCTATAAGCACTCTTCACTGCTCTGGGCACGTCTGCTCACTTCTCACGTGTGTGTGTGTGTGTGTGTTTTACAACCGAGCAGAAAGCATCTCAGAACTTACACAAACATGAAACCTTGAGGACGATGCGCTACAACAGCAGAAATCCACATCAGCTTCCAGTCAGTAACAGGAGTCAGAGGCCACCGTGGGCACACACTGGACAGGTGAAGACTGGAAAAAGACCAGGTGAACTTTTTTTTCTCCTAATCTTCAACTTTGGGCGAGTCTGTGCCCATGATCAACTCAGATTCCTGTTCTTGGCTGATAGGAGAGGAACCTAACGTGGTTTCTGTAGTAAAGAGTGATTATAAGAGTTATTCTAGGCTTCCTGGAATCTGGGCATTTTCCTCTGATCTCTCTGGTCATGGAGGCGTTTCCACCCACAGGACTGTCGCTCACTCGATGTTCTTAGCTTTCCGCACCACTCTGTTGAGACTGCTGTGTGTGAAATTCCCAGGAGATCAGCCGTTTCTGAAACACTCAAACCAGTCCATCTGGAACCAACAACCACGCCACGCTTACCGTCACAGAGATCAGACGTTTTCTTCATTCTGATGTTTGATGTGATCATGACCTGACGCTCTTGACCTGTATCAGCATGATTTTATGCTGCTGCTGCTGCTACATGATTGGCTGAATGGATAACTGCATAAATGAGTGTTCCTAATAAAGTGAGTATATGTAGCAGCCACATGCAAGTGACAAACGAAATTTCCAGCTTCAATGTTTATAACCGCGTTTTATATTATGTTATAATGACTAGCCGAGCAGGACTGGATAGCGGTGTGCAACCCGCGGCTCACAGCACAGCGCTGGGTTCGACGGAATTCACTCTGCCGCAGTGCAAGGGGTTAAATTTGCTTTGAAGTACAAATATAACTGAGGGAGGAATTCCTTTGGGGTTGGGTGGGATTAAAAAAAACCAGTCTTACACACACACACACACACACACACACACACACACACACACACACCCCTCCACACCTTATGCAAAGTGATTAACGGTCCCTTAATCCCAGTGTAAATAAAAGAATAGAATCGGTTCCATATAGCGTGAAATAGTTAGCTTTTCTGTGATTTTGTTTTTTGTACCATGAGAAAATCGAAGCTAAATCAGAAATTTATTTCCCTATTTATTTTTGGGAAAAGCAAAATTTCTCACCATCCTCTGACGACTCTCAGAGAGATGACAGGAGACAGCTGCAATGCCGTGGCGTCGTCTACGTCCCTGAACACCTCGTACGCCTCGCCGCCAAACTGAGCTCGCTGGAAGATGACCAGCTGTGAGGACACACGACCTCGTTAGAGCGTTCTGCCAATTTCATTACTTTTGTTCAATCATGTTGGAGAATTATTTGCGAAAGTACCTTTCCGGGCCGCTTGTGAAAGTCTCGTACTGTTGTTATCTGCAAAGGAAATAAAATCTTTAAAATTGCTGATTATTCCATAACATTTCTAGTTATCATCAAGCTGGTAATCAACACACATATCGTAGCAACGATCACGTTTCCTCTCAAGCAGTAAAGTTTTTCCTCGGAATGTTATGTTAAGTATTTTAATCCTGATTCTTTAAAAGTTATTACTATTAAAAAAACTGCATGTTGTTTTTTTTTCCATATATCATTTATGTTAAATAGCAGTAAATGGATTGTCCATGTGCACCGTGAGTTAAAAAAAAAAAAAAAAGCGTTCATAAACAAAAGTTTGCAAAAAGTAAATATTGATGACCAAATTAAAGCTTCATGCAGCTGATTTTGGAATTCTGAAATCTTCATTTTAAAAAGAGTTAAACCGTGTGAAGTGGTAACTGGTGAGCAGAACAGAGAAACGGAAGGGGAAAAAAATCAGAGCTACCAGAATGACGGTTTATGGTAAATTATAGTAATAATCTCAAATGATTTGGAGCGATTTACATCTGAGATTTTCCGAAAAATGACCTTAAACTGCTTGACCGATCTAAGTGTGGAAGCTATGCATGAAAAAGTTTTTTTTTTTTTAATTCTGGAAGGTGTTCAGGAGCACCACACTCCAGCATGGTACCTGATCTTCAAAAGGGAAAGGAGTACCTAAAATCGTACCCTGTACTTGTCAGGAGAAATTTATACTCCATGACCAATAATCCAGAGCCCTGAGGGTCTAAATTCCTCCTGCTCCGATGTAAACAATTCATGATCTGAGAGTCGACATGACGAGCTCCAAGATTAGATCCAAACAAGACAGTACTGGAAATGTGATCGGAAAACGAAGCTCCTACTCACCGGAGTGTGTGTAGGTGATGGTAATTTGATTTGGTGTTCCGGTGGTTTGGGTGGGAAGACTGGTACTGGAGGCTCTGGGAACGTCTTCAGACCCGTGTTTGTGTCTGGAACTTCAGAGCTGACTTCCGTCTGTAGTGCAGGGAACAGAGAAGACGTTTCAGGCTTTTGAGAGCTACCTGAAGTGGAGGATTCTTGATCGTTCTTCAGGTACTTCCCCAGGAAATCAGGAAGTTTGATTTCGGAAAAGTTAGGAAGGGAAGGAGGAGTGAGTGGGGAATCAGCAGTAACACCAGGATGTAGAACAAGATCTGTCAAGTTCTTTTCCGCAGGTCCTGGAGGCGCAACTTCAGACGTTGTCACATCGTTCGTGTCCTCTGGTGTTGGAACTTGTTGTGATACGGAGGGAGATGTTTCCCCGTTTGAAACAGCTTCAGGCGGAGTTTGAGGTCTTCTCAAGTTCTTGGTCGTGTTCATGAGGTTCGATAGGATGGACATTCTTTCTAACCGTGAAGACACCTTTCCAGAACTTTCACCATTATCCAGATCTTCTCCATTCTCCTTGTTCTCCGTCGGTTTTTCATCGTTGCTTTTTTCTTGTCCACGTTTGGAAGCCAGTGCTTTAAAGATCATACTATCTTCAGTGCCTTTGCGTTTCGGAACCTGTTTATTTCTCCCTTCCTCGCTTATCTGCTTGATCATCATGGCCGGAGATGGGTTTTTCATGCCGGTGGTTTTCCTCATCCCAAATTTAAACTCCGCAGGATCAAAGGTTTTCTCAAAGTGATCTTCTTTAATAGCAGGCATGGCAAACGGAGGAGAAATCATCCTGGACTGCCCATGCTTTTTAGGAGGAAAAGAGAAAGGAGAGCAGAGTTCTTTGATTTTGCGTATGAAGTCTTTCGAATCGTCGGTGGTGTCCAGGCTTTCGTCACTTGCTGAACAGTCCATTTTCCTCTCCGTCTTATTTTGCTTCTTCTCAAAACCTTGGTCCACATCCAGCCAGCTAGATGGGGACTCGTTTTTGGAGCGGTTTTTAGAGACCAGAAGAAAGTCCTGAGCTGTCATTTTTGGAGAATTATTACTTGGTGGAGGTAGCTTCTCAGAGTTGGGTGAATTCTGAGATTTCTTGGAGTCGGGTTTCTGGTTGGTGATGCTGGTTTTTTTAACGTCAGTCATCTTCTCTATTTGGGAGGTCACTTGCTCTGTACTTTTTGGTTGCTGAGCTTTCTTAACAGGTTTCTGATCAGGACTGAGGTTTCCATTCTTAAGATGTTCCAGTTCCATCTTGCTAACAGGTTTTGATTTGACGTCTTCCTTTACGGACGCTGAGGCTGGTGATTTAAGTGCATCGTGTGCCATGGCTGCTACTTCTGTATTGGATGACTTAAAGTCTTTCGGTTCATCTTTGCGGTCTTGAGCAGACACAGGAACTTCAGCCTCCTTGTGACCTGCTTCCTCTGTGGTTCTAGACAGGGCGTTTACTGCAAGACCATTCATCGCCATGTTGTTTTGTTCTTCACGCTCAGATTTTGTGGAGGATTTTGATGCATCCTGTGTGACTTGTGTGGTCTTAGATTGCTCAACCTTTTCAGTCTTGAGGTTGTTGGTCTCTTCGTGGATGCTCGCTGTTGGTTTGATTGACATTTTATCCACCGTTCCAGGAGTTACTTTCTCATTATCTGCGGCTGACAGAGTATCTTGATTGATGAGAACTGGTTTTACTTCAGGCGTTCCAATATCCAGTGGTTTTGTAAGTTTTGAGTCATTTGCTCCTGCTTCTGGTTTTGTTTCAACAGCAATCTTTCCAGTACTCACTTCAACAGATAACTGACGTGGAGCGCTCGGGTCTGCCGTATCCTCTTTGGATTTAATGCTCACATCCTGCAACTTGTTGGCTTTGTCCACTTCCTGTTCAGATGTTTGACTTGGAGTCAAATCTGAAGAACGGCTCACTTCTTCACCCTTGTTCGCTTTGCGTTTAGATACTTTAGATTGCGTTTTTAACTCTGCTTTATTCTCTTCGGCCTTAATGTCTGCTTTAGGCAGTTCTTTGGCTTTGCCTGTTTTCTGTTCCTGATCTGCACCATGATCCTTGGTCTTATGCACACTCTGCACTTTTTCAGCCTGTTCGGTTTTGCTTTCGGACACTTGAGATGATGACTTTAACTCTGTTGTACGCTCTGCATTCTGTACATCTTGGACTCGGGTTTCCTTTTTAGAGATTTCTGGCTGATTTTTCAAATCTGTAGTCTCCTCTATGGGCTTCTCTTTAGTTTTTACTGGTTTCTGTTCGGCCTCCTGAGTTAATTTTAAGTCTGTTTTTAGGTCCTTGGTCTTATTATCCAGACTTGGCTCTGTTTCAGCCTTGTCTGTTTTCTGTTCTGCCTCCCGAGTTAATTTTAAATCCGTTTTATGCTCCTTGATCTTATCAGGCACACTCGGCTCCGTTTCAGGCTTGTCTATTTTCTGTTTAGACACTTGAGCTGGAGTTTTCGAGACTGCTACAGCCTGGTCCTTTACCTTCTTAGATGCTTCAGGGGGCCTAACATCTACAGTATGTTCAGTGGTCTTCACAGTCACATCCTGAGCCTCTTTGGCTACATCAGGTGGAGTTTTAATGTCTATTGCAGGCTCGGTAATCTTCACACTCGCACTCTGCATCTCTTTTTCCAGGTTCACACTCTGATCCTCGATTTGAGCCTCACTGGCCTTGTCCTTGTTCCCTTCAGACACTTGAGCTGATGTTTTCAGGTCGGTAATATTTTCTGAGGTCTCCACGCTCACACTCTGCTTCTCTTCTTCTGCTTTGCCCGTGTTCTGGTCCGACACTTGTACTGTAGTCTGAGAGTCTGCAGTGGGCTCTACTTTCACTTTGTCCACCTCTTTTCTGGATTTCGGTTTAGCTGGACGTTTCATATGTGGCGAGGGTTTGGTTTCTGGTGACGCCTTCGCCACAGCATTCCCAGCAGCTTGGTCATGTTCAGCAGGGCTAAGAGGACCGTTAACTGTAGATGAATCATCGTTCTCTGGCCTGGCATCTGAAAGCGAGGGTTGCTTGAGTGAGTCATCTTCTCCATAATCAAATTCGTCCTCTGTGGGCTGTTTTGGAGCGCTAGGCGGAGTCAGGCGAGGCAGCCTGCTTCCTGTTGGTGATGCCTCAGCCTTGGGCTTTTTTGGACTCTTTGGCCTGATGATCCGCGTTTCGCTTGTAGCCTTGTCCTTCATGCTACTCTTTTCTGATTGCTCTGCCTCTGAAGGAGTGTGAGGCTTGTTATCAGTTTCAGTTTTGTTTACAACCTTAGAGCCCTTACTACCCAAGATTTTCGCTGGTCTGGTTTTGGGAGTTCTTTCAGTAGGAGATTGTGGTTGTGTTTTCGACTTCACACCTTCTTTAGAGTCACTCGTTTCCTTGGTTTCCTCTACACCGCTTGGAGACGACGGCTGGTCTGTTTTCTCCTCAGCGTTTATGCATTTTGAATTCTTTCCTTTCTTGGGTTCTTTGGTATGGGAAGGTTTAGGTGCTGGACTAGGTTCTAGATCGACTGCATCCACAGTTGCGTCTTCTTTAACAGGTGACTTGGTCTCTCTTTTAGCAGGCGGTGATGCTGGTGACTGGGGTTTCGTAACACTGTTACTTGAGCTGGATTTATTTCTCTCAGCCTGCGCCGTCTCACATGACTGAAGCGGAGAGGAAACTGGTGCATCGGGTGACATGCTTGTGCTTAGTGTTTTGCTTGGTTTTGGCAGAACCTCAGGCGGTGTCTTCTTTGGAATTTTCGACTTGTCAGTAGGCTTAGTGAGCGGACTAGGCTGGTCTTTTGTAGTTGGGGATTTACTTAGCTTTTTCTCCGTGCCATGTTGTGCAGGCTTTCTTGTGCTTTCCTCTTTCGTGGCCTCTGCATGGCTTGTAACTCGACCTGCACTGGCTTTTGTCTTCAGTGCCACTGGCGGAGCTGGACCCTTTCCAGTAGTCGCTCCATTTGCTCCGCTGCTCGCTTTGTCCATGCGTTTGGAGCCTGCAGCCGAGCTCTGCCGGTTGCTAACCCCTGAACTCGTAACTCTGATCTGTCCTTTGTATGCAGGCATTTCTGCAGAGACCTCTCCGGGATCCGTGATGTTATTAGAAAGCTCTGAGAGCCTCTCTACATCATTATCAAGCTGTTGTTTTGAGTTAGCGTCCTCTTTTAGAGTTGCTTCACTGCTTTCGCTTATAGAGTCGTATGACTCTTGGTCAGGCCTTTTAATTTCCACACTGATGTTCTTGAGGCTTGGAAGACTGTGGAGGGGAAAAAAATAAATAAAAAAACAGTTATACTCAGAGCAGAATCGAACATGTTTCATTGCTCAAGCGCTGCTCTGCTCTCAAAGCCAAAAACCAGAATGTGTAAACATTTGTAAAGACGACTTAAACCATCTACACATCTGGACATCGTTGATACAGTTCCAGTTAGGCTTACAGTATAATTATCCTCAATCGCAAATCTGATCATTAACTCTGTTCCCAAAATCCATAATTATAGTCCCAAGCAACTTCCCAGTGTCTTCTAAACACACAACAAAGCAAGTGAATGACGCATCTAAGGATTAACAAGACATTCAACAACACAGGACATTTGTTTAGGACATAATTAGATTCAGACATAAATCACCATGCATTATAGCCTACGGCCTAAACTTTATCGTCTGAGCATCTTTTTAGACTTCGTACCACAGCGGCCTAGATCGAACATCTGCTAACCCTGAAAATACAAATGCGACTGGGAGAACATGCATGTGAGCAGTGATTGAAATTAAACACGCTTCAACATGCCGTGTTTGTACACCAGAACTCCATTCCAATCCATAATAAAGACTTGGCCAATGTCGCCTAAATAATAACCGATGGTGAGTCACACTCAACAAATCACTTAGGGAAAAAAATCATTAAGCAAACTCATCTCTCTCTCTCTCGTTCTCAATCTCTCCTGCACGCAATTCGAAATTTATACACTTGTAAGCGTTTCTGCAATAATGTCCACATTGCTAGTTTAGAAACTTTCACTCAGCTGATAAAGGATGTGACATGAACATGACTCAGGGGTCATCCCCGACTGATTCACTTCTTTTTTTTTTTTTTTTTTTTTAAATACTCAAATCTTACACATACGCAATCCTTATGAAAATCCACACTCTTCTTATGTGCATTGATTTATCTGCCCTTTTGAAAAGCCTGGGGACATTATTGTTCTCCGCTCATACAGAAATTCACGGGAAAAAAGCAGCTCATGTTACATGCCGAGTTCTCATCTAGAGCATAGAAAGAAAAGTATTTTGGAACGCACGCACACAAACACATAACTTACATTCTGACTTCGGATTTCTGTTTGCTCTGGGAATTTACAAACGCGTTGGTATTTGTGTCTTGTTCTCCGTCCAGACTGGACTGCGAGTTCAGCCACACTCGCTTGGCGTAGAACTTCTCGCTCGTGGAAAGCTTGACGCTTCTCCGTTTCTCGGTTTTAGCCACCTCTGAAGTGGGGTCTTTATTAGCCTCCGGTTCCTCCTCGGTCTTTACTTCCACGGCGTCCTGATAGACGGTCGAATCCGACCCCGAGTCCTGCGCTTCCTGAGCGATGAGAGCAGCCCTGGGGCACAGTAAGGGGCTTTGTTGAACAGGCGTGACCTGACCGAGCGAGCTGCTCTCGCTCCCTTCCTCCTCCAGGTGCGTTTCCACCCACACGGCTTTGTGAAGCTGCACAGGTGAGGGTAAGGCCTGAGCGGACTCGCTCTCCGCCTCAGGGGACGACGGTTTCGTAGGGCTTAAGGGCTCCTGAGAGCCGCTGCTCAGCTTGCGAGATCTTCTCCGGCTTGACGTTTTCTTCCCCATGCTCTCTGTGCTGCCTTGATCCGAAGAGCTGGACTCGCTCCTCGACTTGGAGCTCAGCGTCACCCCGGCGAGAGCGCTGTAATTCCCTTTTCCTCCCACAACCGGTTTCAGAACTGTCTTTTTGATGTCTGGAGATTTAGGCTCGGAGCTGTCCTTTACCGGAATTTCTGTGCATTTCTTAATCGTTTTCTGCGTGATCTGCCTCTCCGGTCCGTCGTCGGTGACGCTGATCTCCTCCAGAAAAACACAGAGTTTCTTGCTCGCTTCGGCCACCAGCAGCTCCGTACCCTGTTGCTCTCTGATCTTCTTCGGCACCACCACGTTTCTCACGCTGCCGCTGCTGTCGCTATCCGCAAACGGAAGGTCGCCACCGTCTGCGATGATGGAGGCCACGCTCTGCACGCTCGGGCTCCTTTTATCGGAGAAGACACCCCGCTCCACCTCTTCTCCCTCTACGGACGCCTGCTGCCTCAGGCCTTCCAACTTGCTGGGGCTTAAAAGAGGCGATATGTTTTCCTCCGTCCCTTCTGATGACGTCCTGCTCTGTCGCCTCCTCGAGAAGAACGTGGCCACCCGGTTCAGCACGCCACCACCTTTTTCCTCGGAATTCTGTCATGCAAAAAAATAAACCAAACAATCTTAATTAGAGATGCGCTTTCAGTACGAAACCTGAAAAACCTCTAAACCGTCCAGCTCATGCACATTCCGATGCCAGCGCTCCAACAGCTGCGAGTTATTTTCCAGCCAAGCGCAGGTTAAAGGATAAGCAACATGAACTTTACTACCAGCTCGGTTAATAGAGTATCTTCTGTTAACCAGGACGATGCGATAAAAGAGAGGAAATAAAGGAAAACGCGCATCTCCGGGTTTCCAAGAGTAATATTTTCCAACTGCTAAAAATAGTTATTCGAAGCGAACTCCCATAATCTCTCCTCTGCAAACTCGCTTAGACTTATTGTTCTCTCCTGAATTCTTTAGTCATTACGGTCAGTTATACACATTAAACATTTTTCAAGCTACTTTTACCCCTTGTAAAGCACTGCAAGCTCCAGCTGTGGGGTTTTTAATCGTAAATGCGCACACATGCAAAGATAAACACAGTTTTGTACACTTTGTAAACATTGCCATGATTTGAAAAGCATTTTAACTCAATTTGCTCCGGACAAAAGCTTCATCGGCGGAGCGAGAGAGGTTCTCCCGTGAGCGGAAACCTGATATTAGATAAAAAGAAACGTCCTGGTTCTCTGGAAACGCTCTTATGTGTATCGCTCTTAACCTCCACTACATCCATTATCGTTTCTTAATTTCCCTGCAGCTGCTCTGTCTCGCTCCGTTTGTCTGTTTATCTTTTTTCAGACTGTACGTTAGACAGGCATCACCTTTACTGCACATATCGCCTGTCTGACATCTGTTTTCTTTTCTTCTTCCACGTAAGCAATAATAACGTTTCAGTACTATTGTTGTTATTGTTGTTAATGTTCATTTGAATAGTTTCCCCCTCCCAACCTGATTTTAACTAAAATACAGTTTATATGCCTTACATTTCATTCTGTAATTAAAATAACCTCATTAAATCTAAAATTAAATCATTAAATTTAATGCTTTTGTTTGTTTGTTTGTTTGTTTTTGGAGTAAAAGTCTTACAAGGATTTCAAAAGCTTTCACTTAACCATAATTAAAGTTGATTTAAACTTTGTAAAGTGTGTTAGAAAGTCTAAAAAGGTTTTAAATCTACATTTTCACTTCTTCTGCATGCATGAATAAGCATATACATATTTTATATAGATATAGATATAGATAAAAAGCATAATAAAGTGTGAGGTCAGTTTCAGGTATTTGCATCACAGCAACACCGTTATTATAAAGTTACAGAATAACGCCACGCTGGCGCGCGCACACACTCTCAAACACGCGCGCGCACGCACACACACTCAAACACACACTCAAACACAAGCTTTAGTGAGTTTACTAACTTATATAATATAAAGTTGGATTAAATCCTGATGTGTAATGTGCGTGAATAAAGCAGTGCGTACCTGAGTGCAGCGCGCGCTCTATCATTTACCCCCCAGTCTCTCTCTCTCGCTCGCTCGCGCGCGCTCTCTCAGCGTGACCGCGTGGGCGAAAATGGGCTAGGCACGCCCCCTAAGTGACGCACGCGACATTCCAGTGACACGCCATTTTCCCCGGCTCCGGGCCGGAAGTGTGCAGTTCGTTTTAGTTTTGCACTTTTTCTTTTTTAAACAAGTTGAAATAAAACAAACATGGATTATTCTTTCTTCGAAATGAAAGAAATCTACATTTATATATATTTATTTACCCATTATAGAAAAAAAAAAGCCTGTGTATTTTTCTGTTTGGCTAAAATTACATTTAAATTCCATCAGACAATTTAAAAACAGTGACGTTTCTTTGCCCCGCCCATTTCTGCAAACATTTTAAAATGAATCTCATTAACCTCGAACGTTCGCCATGTTTATTCCATATAGCGCTTTTGTAGACTAAAATAATAGCTTGCTGCCGTATAAAAGGTTTTAGTGGCAAGATTTAAAGTGGTTTATTGCTAAATACATAAAACATGATTAAAAGGTTTATACATGTAGATATGACATTTTACACTATTTTAAACTGTAGAGATATAAAACACTGTATTAATAAAAGAGATTAAAGTTGGATTAAAAACAAATGGATTGTTTTGTTATTTGAAATTTGGTTGTTTATATGTATGTGTTTATGTACATACGTAGGCCTATATAAAATATTTTTTCAGTTTGGGTAGGATACTGCTGAAATTCCATCTCTCGGTTTAAAAACACTGACCAAAAGAATATTTTCTGTGCCACACCCTTTGTGCTAACATTGCTAATTGTTCTTATAAACCTTTTATGTTGTGTTTGAATCCAACTTAGCTAAATAAAACTCCTCTTAACATGAAAGCACTTCTCAACTACGAGCCCATTTCCTGTTTACAAAGTGACGTCAAATCAACATGGCCGCTCACAGCATCAGAGGTAAACAAACTGCACTTCTTCCCTTTAAATAACACCGTATACACGCGTATTAGCTTTGAACCAACACGGACAAGTCGCTTGTTAAATCTACAGCACTGACTCTACAGTTAGCTTGTTGTTATTGCTAATCTGCAGTGATACTCTCGCAGTGTTCATGTTTCTCTGACTATAATTTTAATAAAGTGATTAAACGCAATTTATCATTTATTTTTATATAACACACTATAACTGTTTTTAAAATCTAGACTGCACCATTTTACCCTTTCCAAAGTGTAAGTTTGCAATGTTAGTGTTCACTTTCACAAGAATTTAAAATACATCAAAGAAAAATATATTCTTTCTGAGACTGATATAAAATATGACATCTATTAAAGACATCTTGTATATTAACACATTAAAGCTGCAATTGCATGTGGGTCAAAAATCCTGCTCAAATCCCATTGGACGATTTAAAAACCGTGACCAGGCAGGCAAAAATGGCATTTTTAGTGCCTCACCCATTGCAAAGGTGTTAAATATTTACAGACCAGGTTTATTTACCAGGTTTATTCTATATACAGTGTTTTGTATCATTTGTGCATTTAGACTTAAAGTAGAAAGATTTATTAAAAGTTTTAAAATCACTTTAAAGTGAGTGGACTTTCAGTTCTTTTTGAGATCTTTTAAAATAAAAAATATTTTCAACTCTTTTGCTAAGTGTTATTTAAAGTGTTTCAATTCTATTTTTGTGTATTTTTATATTATATATATGTATGTATGTGTGTGTATATATATATATATACACACACATACATACAGTAAGTAAATTTGCAGTAAGAAAATAACAATAAATTCTTGAATCATGAAACATCTACTTCCTCTCGGCATCCCTAACCATGTGACATTAAGATTTCTTGTACATTACTAAACATAGTAATGAAAAACAATCACTTTAAGCTTTAATCACTTTATAAATGTCTAAATTATCCAATATGAATAACACAGTTATGTATCTATAAGTAACCCGCTATATTAAATAATAATACAGACTTTCTTTTGACTTGAAGAATGAGAAAACTATCCTAAGCTTTACCTTTATTTGTGTCATGTTCGGTATGTTTGCAGTCACACCCTGGACGTTTATAATTAGCACAAAAAAAAGAGTTTAAAAATTCAAAAGAATAATAAACGAGGCTTTAAATACAGACGAAATGTTAAAAATGTCCGGAAGCAGATTTGCAGCAATGTTTAACTGAAATAAAACGATTTCTACAAACTTTCTCTCGCCGTGTTTGTTTTTATTTTTATTTTCAGGCTCTGTAACGTGCCGCACTACGTCAGTAACGCCGTCGGAGAACCGCCTCGACCTTTAAGGAAGGCATTAATAACAGATAAGTGCTCCAAGAGGCAGCGGTGATCAGCTGCTCGCTGAATGAAACTCACCATGTTTAATTAATCCCGTAGTGAAGGACGCAGGGTTGAGTCACTGCGCTAAACGTAGCTCAGATCTGGTCAGAAAGTCACGACACACACACACATTTTCCATCAGAGAAAAAGCAAAAACTGCTGCGAGTCTTCCTCACTGGCTAAAGGCAGAGGCGCACGCAGTCCTGCAGGCCGAGCTCGCAGGCCGACAGAGTGGAACAGAGTCGCTTTTTAAAATAAAGTGTAAACTCCAGCTGGAGTCGGAGCGGTCGGAGCGGTCGGAGCGGTCGGAGTACGCTGCTTTCAGACACACACAAAAACCCTCTTCAGTCGTTACGCAAGCGAGGGACAAAGTCAAACAGGAATGAGTCATCAGACGCTGCAAAGGTGTTTCAGCTCATGAAGGCGGCCTCGGGCTGAACGGCTGAGCGGCCACGCCCGAAACGCCCTCACCCTGCCTGCCTCCCTCTCTCTCTCTCTCTCTCTCTCCCTCTCTCTCTCTCCCTCCCTTTCCCCCCTCTCTGTCTCTCTCTCTCTCTCTCCCCCTCTCTGTCTCTCTCTCTCTCCCTCTCCCCCCTCTCTGTCTCTCTCTCTCTCTCCCTCCCTCTCTCTCTCTCTCTCTCTCTCCCCCACTCTGTCTCTCAGAGGTATATGTTATAAATAAATAA
>JAQQZX010000005.1:5610679-5627430 GCA_030068355.1 Notoglanidium maculatum | reverse complement strand
GTAAAGAGAAACAACAGTCCATCATTATCCAGTCTCTTTTAAAGTCATAACAATAAAGAAATAATTGAATTAGAAGGGGTGTACAAACTTTTGACTTGTAGTGTACACTGATATCAGATTAACTCCAGTCGCGAGCAGGTGAGACCAGACAGAAGGGGGCGGGGCTTGCAGGTGTCAGGCAAATCATTTCTGATTCAGATGTAGATTGGCTCGCGTCTCGTTGTATTGTGAACTGGCGTGTTGTTGAGTGCAAACATACAGGAGAACAAAACACCTCACTGTTGGCAGGTAAATACTCATTCTTTACATCGCCAGCAGAGACCGAGCGACAAAAGTAAAACCTAACAGAGCAGTGCACCAAGGCTGAGTGTTTCTTTTTTAATATCTGTACGCGGCAGGTTGTTGACAGAAAGTCGCGGTCTGTGTAAACATCACAGCTTTCACACTTGAAGAACAGATCAGCAGCGACACACTAAACGCACAGAGGAGCAAAGTCCAGCTGCAGAAAAGAGAACTTTCATTATTTTAATTAAGAAGCTGCAGAAGCCAGCAACATTCTCCAAAGAGTGCAGCGTGATGAGATTTATGGCGGTTTGATGCAGCGCGCCGTCACATCGCTCACGCGTTACTCAAACACAAACACCAGACATCAGTTAGCGACTGATCAAAAAACCCTCCAGGTGAAATGCCAGAGAAGTTAGGATAAAGAAGCCAGGCTGCATTTCAGCTGTCCACACCCCTCTCTCTCTCACACTCACACACACACACACACACGCGCACACACACACACACTCCTAACCTCAGGCAACTCCAACCGTTCTTCTTCAGCTGTAACAGTATCCACTTCACCATCAGGGTCTCATTCAAGTGCAAAGTTTTGAGCTGGAACTGAATGTGAAGGTGTGTGTTACCGTGGAAACGACAAGATGTATCAGCAAGGTGGTGAAAAATTGTGTGTGTGAAGGGAAACACTGCATTATCTCTTGTTGATGGTGCTGCAGGATGTTGACCCCACACACACACACACACGCACACGCACACGCACACGCACGATGAGGTGCCATCATTCTCAAGCAGCTTTCATCAAACATTAAGGTCATTTTTTACACTTCTTTGTACTGTTAAAAACACATCACTGATAAAACATTCCTTATGCTGAGGTTTTGTGCAAGTCATGTTTTTAGCTACATATTGTTTAAGTGCTTCAGTAAAAAAATCATTTTAAAACTTATCAGTATCGATACCAGTTGACACTCATTGTTTCAGTATCAGTATCAGAGAAAAAAGTTATTTTATGCCATCTGTACCTAACGATGAGCCAACCAATCACAATTCATGGCCATCCTGCACTCGTTTAGCGAGCTGTGATGTCATCAGGACGACGTCACGTCTCCTGCACGTGCAGGACTGAAGAGAAAGATGAACGAGGAGGAACGAGAAACGAAATGATCCAAAATGTGACAATTCCAGCTCCCGCAAAGAGATCTACTGGCTACGTGTGTAAAGGGGCTTTAAGCTAAAAGGTTTGACTGAAAGGTTCATTCAGTGCTCCTGAGTGGCACAAAAACAAGCGCGGCCTGTCTTCAGGAATTAGCCAAAATGGGGAGAAAATAGGGAAGAATAAAAAAGAAATGAAACTCTAGCTGAGTCTCAGGAAAGGAAATAAACGATGCTATGATGGTTAAGACGGGACAGGAGGCTTCTGAAGACCTTGCTGGGATCCTCAGACAAAATATCGGACTGTGTATCTAATGATCGAGACTAAAATGTCCGGCTGTGAGGCAGGCATGTGGAGAGCTCGGTTACTCGGCACGCTTCATATCACCACGAGGCATCGTGTTCAGGCGTGGCGCGTCATTCAACATTGTTCCAAAATTTCTACGAGTGTTTACTGATGTTTTAGAGATGAGAGTCTGAGAAAGTGGAATTCCTGCATTGCTCTGTTAAACTAGTGAAGGTTAAGAGGTCTGGCGCGCTAGAAAAATCTAGAACAGCGGTATGCGTTTCGAATCAGCTGTCGCTATTAAAATGAACTTTTCGGCAACCAATCACCATTCACGGCCATCCCACGCCCGCTTAACATCCTGTGATGTCATCAGAACAGCACCGTGACGTTGCACGTTCAGGACAGCAGTAGCCGAAGAGAAAGTTCACAAAATGGAGAACGTCCTGGAGGAATGATCAGGGTGAAGTCTGAGACACGGAGGAAAGCGCTATCCACCCTCTACCGCATCCATGATCTCATACCATTGGCTGGTGGAGAGAGTATGCCCCGCCCACCCAGACAGCATGCACAGTTTTGCATCATCAGGATTCGACCTCTCAATGGATCAGAGCGGTGTATTGACAAGAATCAATACGCATCACGATACAGGAATTAGGATTCAATATACTGCGATACTGTAAACCAGGTGATCTATTGTGATTTTTTTTTAATCTCAAATTTTAAGAAAACTGTATGAAGAACAGGTTTGCTAACGCTAGCATTGGCGGTGTGCTCTTACACTACTTCCTGCCTCCGCTTATGGCGTTACATTGGAGTGGAAGAGACAAAAGGCTGATGACAGATCACAACACTGCCCTCTGGCGATTGGGAGTTTAAACACGCCACCAAATGAACCTCCGTCTGAAACGAATCTTTGCATGTAAACTACTCATTAAAACAACACCGTGTTTTTGTGAATCGACACAGTGTCACAAAACATTATCAAAGTGTATCGATTTTTTTGTTACCCCCCATGATGGTGTCAGTTTAGTGCCATATATATTGAGAACCAAAACCCAGAAACTGTAACCAAGAAATCAAACTCCGTGAACGAGAGCACTTTTCTCGGTTACGCTTCCCTCGGGCTCGCTTGAGTTTAGGCAGGACTTTGACAGCAGGAGGGCGGGGACATGTTGACGGGTGCTGGAGGGTGGGATCTAGTAACTCATTGGCCACTGGACAAGCGATCGTCCCACCCACTACGCAGCACTTCACATCAGCCCGTGAGATTTCCCTCTCGTAGTAACATAGCAAACCAGCAGGAGCAGGTCAGTTAATAACGCATCTGTTCCTTATTTATCACGTGTCTGCAATTTGGTACAGAGGCAGAAAATAATCACTATTACTACGCCAGTACTACGAGAGGCTAATCTCGCGGGTTGATGCTGATGTTACATGGATTCTAATGCCATCCTTTACCAAAAAAAAACTATCCAAAACTATCCTAACACACAGATCACTGACACAGAACAGATCAGCATCTTGGGTCGAAAACGGGCGGGGCTTACCTAATATATGACAATTACAAAATCAATCGCACATACTGTCTATAGCTCACAGGAGACAGAGCTTAGCATAAACTACTGATGTTTAGATAAAGCTGCTTAAACAACATGACAACAATTAAGTTTTTTTCTAGATCAAAAATTTTCTTCGATAGCTAATGTTAGGAATGTTATTTTATTTTGTATTCAAAACCAGTAGACCAGTTTGCTATCAAGCTAGCTGACTATTGTAATGAGGACAGGTCAGGTTTATGATTGGCTGATCATATTTTAACAAGGCTCCGCCCACTTTGTTCCAGAGACTCTTGCGGTATTATCATGTTTTTCTCATCACAGCAGCTCTAATCTTAACATTTTACGATCTTTTAGGTGTTCTGACAGTGTCTGGTACACACACACACACACACACACACACACACACACACACACACACACACACACACACACACACACACACACACACAGTTAATGCAGGGAGTCAGAGGCCAGGATGAGTCGAGGCAGCTGGAGTGAGTGGTAGGAGACTCGTCACTCTTTCTCTTCAGGCTTTGCTTCTTTTTGATTCAAACAAAAGTGTGATCAGTATTTATTGTTCTGCTGCTGCCACCAAACCCGTCAGTGCGGTGTGGCAAGTGTGTGTGTGTGTGTGTGTGTGTGTGTGTGTGTGTGGTAAGTGAGAAGGCTGATTGAGTTACACAGTTTCCGCATTATCTTCAGCTAATTTAACTCACGACTGATATAATATTCCAGAAATTATATGATTAAATTCCAGAATATTACTGAGGTTATACTGAAAATACAAAAATAAAAAATAATCTTTATTTATATAGCATTTATTTAACGTTGGGTTTAATATTTTAAAGTGCTTTAGATGGAGAGATGAATGATAAAGCACAACAGTTTACAATCTTTAATATCGTACCTAATTTAAAGCTGCACTACGTAGGATTTAGGGGGGTCTATAAGCAGAGATGGACTATAATATTCATAAGTGTGTCCTCATTAGTGTATAATTAGCTGTAACTAGGAATCGTCGTGTTTGCGTAAGTTTAGAACGAGTCCTTTATACCTTCACAGGGGGCGGGTCCACCTCTACGGAGCCGCCATGTTGCGCCGCTACAGGAGCCCAGAACGGACAAACCTCTAGAGAGCGCCTTCCACGTTTCACGTGTTTACAAGCGGCAGCGTGAATCCAGAAGGAAGCGCCGCAAAGACGACAACGTAGAAGAAAGGAAGACGAGGAAGAAGAAAGAAGAGGAAGCAGTGTTTGCTGGAGCTGTTTAAGAACCAAATTTTGTAAAATGGAGGATCGTACTTATTATTTAGCGCAGAAAAAGCAAAGGAGTGCGAATGTAAGTATAATGTAGCTATAAATCTAGCTAGCTAATAGAAAATTAGGCATAATTGAGTTATAATGAATATAATATTAACTACAGAGAACAAATATTCAACTAGAACTAATATTTGTGTATAACAATGTATATTGGGTAAAGATAAATTTATGAGCTATAACATATATTTAGCTAGCTAATAGAAATTAGTGATAATTAATATCAATTTAGCAATAGCGAATATATATTTTAACTACTAAAATTTGGACATAAATGCATATGATGTATAGACAAATGTATTAGGTAGAATATAAACTTAGAAATATGAACATAATTGCAGTTTATAGTAACATTACATTATCCAGCTAAATTCCACCACGTGAGCTAGGAGGCTCTGCGACTTTTCAGCTCGCATTATTCAACATGAAAACTCACAATCATTTGTACAACTCCTTGTATTTTATAAGATGGTTGGGTTCGGGGTTAAGGGCGAGGTCAGCGGGCGAACATTACCTCTTTCATCCTAAATCAAACAAATTCATGGTTAATTGTTGTAATCAAGTTGCATGACTCACTGTGTTTAAAAGGAAACCTGTTAGGGTTATTTCCCTGAAGCAGCGCAACAGCGAGACGGGGGGAAAGGAAAAAAAGCATGCGTTCTGTTTTCTGCTGCAGAACAGCGTACCGAGTCGCATGCACACGTTTAACACACAGGTTGATCTGGCGTCGCTGATCTGCATGTGTAGCCCATTCGTTAGGGTTAATTTCAGCTGATTAAACGTTCAGTGCTATAAAAGTACAATAAAGGAAATGTGATAATGACTGTGTGTGTGTGTGTGTGTGTGTGTGTGTGTGTGTGTGTGTGTGTGTGTGAGATAAATTCAGACTCTTAGTCGTGTATAGAAAGCCTATGCATTACAGTGGAGCATAATGAAACACGGATAATTAAATATTAGCTCTCTGACTCTTGCGTTCTCCATCGCTGAGCCTCGTATCTACAGGTACAAACTAAAAATAACATCAGAGTCACTTCATTAGCACTTTTGCTTCGTGTTTTTGTTTAACTAGCTCCGCCCATCTGCGCATTAGCAAAACTTGTCTAAAGTCACAATCCTTAAAAACATCTTTTTTAAAAAAGGACCTGAAAGTATTTAAGCGTGGAATTGAGTCCGTTGTATCAAAAGAGTATTTAGATTTCGACACTTTTGTACAACTCGACTGTTTATAAATCAATCTGTTCTTTGCCACTTAAAATCAGATTTTCTGGAAATACACATTTTTATTGTTTTTTAATCCCTGGGGTGAATCAGACAGGTTCCAACACGGCGCGCAAGTACGCAGTGGAGCAGGTGAGGGGGAGTGAAAACACTGCAGGAGTCATCGCTCTCACACACACACACACACACGCTCTCACACACACACACACACACACACACGCTCTCACACACACACACACACACACACACACACACGCACGCACGCATGAGAACATCAACGCCACATTCATCACATTTATCATCACTTTACAGAGCAGAGGTCAAAGAGCGAGATACAGCTGCTCATTCGCTCATTTCTAGAAAACTAAAATGTTGCATGATGTTGTGTTTGAATAGAAAGCTGCAAGATCCTTAAACAACTAACATCAGATGCTGCAAATAAATAAATAAATAAATGAAGGAATGCGACACAAGCAACTAATACTGTCAGAACAGGGCTGAAGATGGCTCAGGTCAAGTTAAAATGGCCGCCACGGAGCTTTTCAGCCATGTGCTTAATCACAGCGTACGATCTGATCGCTACCTCGTTATTTTTTTATTGAAAATACATTTCCGTTTGTTCGAGTTCCTTACTCCAGCAGCTCTCTTCCTTGTCGCACTAAAAGGGATTTCACAACCCGTCCCGCTGGACCCTAAATCACAGCACGGCTTCTCCATTTCTCAGCGATTTCTCCCGAACTCCACCGCCGTGAAACAACGCGACGTGCTGATGGCGTGTAACACGTACCCCGAACAGCCAGTCTTCAACTCAGAATACATTTTAAACATAAGGATAAATGGTATACTGTAGCGAACCGTGTGCTGCAGGACGGAAACTGCCTACCGAGTGTTCGTTTCTTTTAGGATTAGTCACATGATGAAGGACATTCAAAGAGACTTTTGTACAAAAACGTTCTCCCAGGCTCGTGTGCTGGATTAAAACCATGATCACTTTTAGACCGAGTCATCGTCACGTGAAAACCTCAAACGCGTCGCCGCTGAGCCGAGTGAGTCAACACCAGCGTGATGTTTTTGAAAGGCTTTAAGAAGGACTGGTGATAAGGCAGAACACACACACACACACACACACACACACACACACACACACACACACACACACACGTTTGGTTTGTTCTCCGCCGCTGTGTGTTGGACTGAACCCAAGCAGGCAGTCTGGCAGGTGCACGTCATCGTTACGATAATCCCCTCCAGCACAAGCTTTCCTCACCGCACACACGACCAACTCGTTCTCAGCAGTTATTAAACCAGGCTTTCTGTCGCTGACGCTTCCGGAGACGTTCCGACACGTCACACAGCACAGAACAGCACAACATGAGCCGCGCTACCTGCTCCACCTCAGCGGCCTTTCGGAGATTTACTCCAAAATACACTTTCCATAAGCAGCCGACTCGGGCATTAAACATCGTTTATCCAAATTTCCTGCCCATTTTAATCCGTCTCCGGTTCCACTTCTGCTTCACGAAGGACTCCGAAATAAAGGCACCAAACTGCACTTCTGCCTGTCGCTGGCGTCGGACCATCAGCAGGCCGTCTTCAGGATCTTTATCCAAACGTCTGAGAGCACACTGGAACTTCTCCGGGGTTTTTATTATGTTTTTTATGAGGGTGAGACAAACGTAAACCTTAAATTAGGCTAATTTAACGCGCGCCCCGGATCTCCCATCGAGTGACGTCCGTCCCCCGTCTTTTTGTGCCCCTGAAGGAAACTCTGGGTGGAAAGAGCGTCAGCAGATCAGGAGCTGAACACACAACCCGGATTTTTCTCCTAAAGGAACCTGGAGACTCGTTAAGCTGAGATGATTTTTAAAAACCGGTGCGCTTCGATATGCAACCATGTAAAGTAAAAAAAAATAAACAAATACAAACACACGTAAACACAAAGATACAAATACATACTGCAAATTGTGTTCAAAAAAAGAAAAAGAGGACTCAAGTCATTTTTATAAATAAATAACGAATTCTAATTGTTTATTTCGTGTTAATTTCATATCAGGTCCTTTTCTTTAAAGAATATCAAATGAAATAAAAAAAAAAGAAAATAAAAAAAAGGTTGTTTTTTTTTCTGATGCAGAAAACGTTGAAAAGGAAACAGCGTGCAGGTCTTAAACACCAAAAACAAATCACATGCTTTACTTTCAGGGAAAAAAATTGTGAAAAGGGAAAATTCTCTCTCATGCGCGTGTGAAAATTTGACGTCTTCACAATTTTTTTTATTGTCTCCTCCTGAAAGAGAACGGGACAGTAAGCACCGCACGCAGCAATAATTACAGCAAAAAAGCGCTGGAAAGCATTCGCCCCATCATCTGCCACGGCCAAGAGGGCGACTCCGGCCCGGGCTCTCAGGGAGGGGCGGCGCCGTCTCTCTCTCCTGTCAATCACAGCGGCACGACCCAATCACGGGCATCTGTCAGTTCATGCATATGGAAGTGGGCGGATAGCGCTTTCCTGAGGCGTCACCGCCCCGATGCTGCAGTTCTAAAAGACGCGCGTGATAACTTTCACCCCTCCTGGTTTCTAGCCGTCATGTGAAGGGGAGAGCTTTCTGTGCGCGAGAACTAAAAACTAACCATGACTAAATTAGGGGAGAGAAAAAAAAACATGGAAAATTGTAAATGAAAAATGATCTTGTGCACACGTGAAAGCGTCACGTCCATGAGACTTTTTTTCTTAAAGAAAATGTGAAACTAATAGTGCATGTACGACATCTACACAGAAACTACACCGCGTCCTTCTCTTTCAGAAAAATCAATCTCATGAACACGGGTTCTGTTTCTGCGCATGCGCGAATGTTCAGCTTCTCCGGGAATTTTTTACGCACGTACGTTTTCTGCTTTTTGCTCAGCCTCATATTTAAAACTACATAAACAAAAGCTCGAGAATTTGAATGTGAAGATTCGGAACGGTTTCTGGGTCAAAACTGAAACTATTGCCACTGGAGCGAGCCTGCGATGCTGACCGTGTGAAACCACGCGCACAAAACATGGGCTTTTCCTCCCGGTTATTGACGCTCGTGTTCAGACGGCACTCCGACCGATTCGCTTTAATGCGGATCGTCAGCTTTTACACAAAAGCTGTAAAACCTGCGGAGTCCTCGCGCGCGCACTGGAGCAAAACCTGAGAAATTCAAACCGATTATAATTTTCACTGCCGATATGATTTGTAATAAAAAAATTTATTAAATGGGTGCAAAATAGGAGCATCTTTCATCTGGAGAACGTAAAAGCAGATAATAATTAAAGCTCCATAATTGGACCGTTAAAGTCTTTCTCTACTAATTAAAGCTCATTAAAAGGCTCAGCACGTGCACGTTTACAATACTAAATGGTACCAAGAAGCCAGGAAGGGAAATTACAGTTTGGTACCTTAACGGGCAGGAAAGTACCGCAGAGTGCAGATCTGGTGAGGTGGTAAAACACAAATCTTTTTTTTTTTTTATGAAAGCCAATCATTTGCGCGTGCACATCCAGAGTCCAGGTGAGTCCAGGAAGCACAGCACCTGCGTGCAGAATGAGAGCTGAGTGCACTTACATGTGGTCGGATGGGAAGTCGAGCTGATCGCTGCTGCAGGACTCAGAGGACGCTTTCTTTTTGGAGCGCCACGAGCCGAACCGCTTCTTCTTCTTCTTCTTCTCACTCGGGCTCGTGGGTGATGCAGGTTCTGCATGCTCGCTCGGGAAACTCTCCCATTTCTCCCGCTCCTCCTTCTCCTGCGACTTGGACTTGGAAGTCAGGAAGATTTTCTTAAACTTGAAAGTTTTCTGCGCGCTCATGTTCGCTGCTGGAGGAAAGGACGCGTCTTGGCGAGAGAAAAGCGCGCGCGCTGCGAGCTTCTGAACCACGACTCTTGATTGACTGGAAAAAAAAAGGGGGGATTCGGTTCTTTTGAAAGTGAGTCGATTCTTTCTTCAGGAGGAAATGAGTCGAAAGTTATAACAGAGCTCAGAGGTTAACTCGGAGGAATGATGAATACATAAGAGATATAAAAGGGCACCTAGGAATAAAAAAAAAGTATAATTTGTATTCATTCATTTTAGCCTAATTTTGTTCAATACCTGAAAAACAGCACTGCTCATCAATCAGACGAATCAAATCGCAGAGTATGATTCCTTTAATCTCATCTCTGCAAAAGAATCGAGTGACTCGTGAAGGACTCGTCACTCTGTGTGTTGCCAGATTGACCGGTTTCCCTGTCAAAGGCTATAAATGTCTCTCAATTAATTTCCTCAATGGTGTTAGGTTTTGTTGTTTTTTTTACACACTATACCGTGCGAACCAGGGAATTCTCGGTTCAGTAGGAAATTGTTTATGACTTTATATAACGCACTGTGTCGACTCCAAATGGAGTGAACTACACCTGAATCAACTAGTCTTCCTGAGTTCAAACACCTGTGTTGGAGAAGGAAACCACTCGCGTTTTCAGGAACAGAAACTTGTGCTCTAAAGAGGAATTAAAAATTGTTTGGTGGTTTGGCGCATTAGGCTGAATCGATTCTTTTGAACAAGCCAGTTCAAAGGAATCAATCTCTGCTCATAACGAATACAGGAGCACCACTGTCTCTGTTTATTCATTTCTTTTAACGATGGAAAACTATGAATTGTCTGTGTTTTTAGCGAATTAATTGAAGTGAATTGAAGTGTCAATGGTATAGTCTATATTCACTACGCTGCTGTTAGCTCACAATTTATTGAAGTTTCATTTCTTAGCCTTAAAAAAAAAGAACTGGTTCTTATACAAACATGAACATCAGCGTTAAAATCTTGCATGTTGTTTCCCCTCATGAATCAAAGCATTCAAATTGCGGACAGTTTGATTCCTTTAAACGTGTGTGTTCAAAAGAATCGATTCAGTCGAAAGAGTCATAACGGATTTTTTTTAGTTTGTGGGCTGCCAGATTGGACTGTTTCCCCACTGCAGTGGTGTCGCGTGCTCTGTGACGTGACTTTACCCTACTTCCTGTGGAGAACTGTGAAGTGTTTGTGTAAGCTACAGGTTCCTCACCCTGCTCCTGGAGAACCTCCTGTCCTGTACAGCTTTAATGAACTAATTACCCAGTCTTGCTGAGGTGAATCACGTGTCTTAATTACTTGAATCTAAATTTAGTTATAGTTAAGTTTAGGTAAAATTTACCTAGTTGACCTAATCTGCATGTCTTTGGACAGTGAGAGGAAACCCACGCATGCACGGGGAGAACATGCAAACTCCACACAGAAAGGCACCCTGGGTGACCCGGGCATCGAACCCAGGACCTTCCTGCTGTGAGGCGACAGTGCTAACCACTGCACCACATCAATCGAACAACATATTAATTTAAAGCTGTGATTTGCAGCTGCGTTCCTGTCAGAGCTGCTGTTATAGAAAATGAATCAACACCTTCTGACTAATCAGGATCCAGAATTCAGCAGCGCTGCGTTGTTCACTGCGGTGCCACCTTGTGGAGAAACATGGAACATAAATCTTCTTATCATAAATTTGTTTACATTAGTCTATAGCTTCTTCAGTGATGGTTTTTAGATCAGATGAATAATCTGTTTTTATTAGCATTATTGTTTCTTTACTTGAGCACTTTATCTAACATTCAAACCCCAATCGCTGAATAAATAAAGCCCACATGAGTCAGAGCTGCCAGCAGTTTATTATTAATGAGAGCAAGATGGCGTAACATGCAGTGTTTCCATGAGCAGTGTAGGTATGTGTGTGTGTGTGTGTGTGTGTGCGTGTGTGAGTGTTATGTAAAAACAGACGAACACAAAAAGGCCCCTTCAATACTCCGTATCGGAGTCAGACGTCAGTGAGAGACGAGAATTTCCATCTCTCATCTTTCTGAACAAGACAAAAAAACAACAACCTGTAATTGTACTGACTACTGATATTTAGATCTTCAGAAGGCACATGATTCAATCCAGAGAATCAGAATTCCTCACAGTGAGGGATGAGGAACATCTCAAATCACAGCACTCTTTTTCTTCATTAGATCACGGTATAAATAAACGTTTTTTGAGCTCGGGTTTTGACGGGCCTGGTCGAGAGCCTGAGAAAAAGAAATTTCAAGTTTTATGGGTTTTTTTATCAGGAGAAATGCAGCTGCCTGAAATATAATTTCTAAAAAAAAAATTAAAAAAAAACTTGCTCATCCCCTCATTTTTTCTGTAAAGTAACAGATCTGTGATTATTTTCATGCTAAATTTAATGATGGAGTCTCGTAATAAGGGGCAGGTTGTAAAGTTTGGCGCACTTTGCTGCATGTACAACAAATGGGCGGAGCTGAGAGGTCTGATTGGGGGTGGAGCTAATTTAAAGCTGGGAAAAAAAGTTATACGATATGGAGAAAGTGAGGAGAGAGAGAGCTCTAACTCCTACAGACAAGCCTAATGCTGTTACAACACTAAACAATAGGCGCTTTCGGAACAGAGGAACTTTTCATAGTTCTTAGAACTGTTAGAGGAAGTAGCCCCCTTTTTTTGTGTGATGGCACAGAAACTGGGACTGAACAGCCGAATCCAGCTCGAGTCGGGTTCAGCCTTAAATCAGTGTAAAGCGGCTGCCATTTAAACAACAGCTCTTACTGTTAGCGTTAAAAATGAAAGAAAGCACAGATAAATGGAGAGACAGTGAAGCCCCGACTTTACTGAGCCTGTATGCGACGGAGGAAACAGTGATTTGATGCCACTTGCATCGCTTCAGTGTTCCTACTGGCGCTGCGAATGCAAACAGAAAAAAGGCGTGTGAAGGTGTGTAGTTCTCCGGGGAGCGCTCCAGGGGGTGGTCCCTATCAAAAAGTCCCTAGAACTGTTTGCTCCGAAAGCACCTAATGTTAACCAGCATAAAACCCACCCTGGACTGGTGACTCCGCCCAGGTAGGAGGAGCTGGAGCAGGTCTGACTCCACCCCATGGAGTCAGAGAGAGAGAGGCGTACTTGTTCTTGTAAAATCTGCGTCCTTTCCGGTTTATTTAGTTTTCTGTATCACCATAGCAACAGGTTAAAAATTGTGTCATGGCTGAAACATAAATGTTGGCGCCTCTGCTTCACCGTTTACTGGTGATCTCGGTGTTGGAAAACTCATCGCAGATGAACTGCAAATTTATTTACAGCACCTTTAAAATGCAAACCACAGATCAAGGAAAAATGACAAACTGCTCCTTTAAATCATTTCAAGCTCTTGAACGAAGTAAAATGGCTTTTTTCCCTCAGCTGTAACATCTGTAAAATCTGCACAGCTGGAGTGTGTGTGTGTGTTTTTCCTTCTGAATGCAGTGCGAGTGTAAACATCAGAATCAATTGTATAAATGTACAGATATTATTGGCACCCTTACAGAAGGCTCCATTTGTTATGAAGATTGTCGGTAAAATTGTCTCTTTGTGGAATAAATCTCCACGTGTACTATTCATTTGTTTGGGAGTAGAAATGTTCGCTGTATCGTTATAATGGAACGGTTACAAGAAGAAGAAAAATATTTATGGGGAAAAAAAGTTCACTTTTGTACCTTTTTATTTCAAATAACTAAAAAAAATCCAATATTCAAAAAAAAGAATAAAGCTGTAATTTGTCCTTCTAAATCATGATATAATTACATTTTTTTTTTTTAAGAGTACAATCATTTATTTGTTTGTTTGTTTGTTTGTTTTCCTTGTATGCTGACGACTTGCAGCATTCCCCCCCCTTTTTTTTAAATCTTTATTGACTTTTAATATGAAGCTGAATCCCACACGGTGCTGTAAGAAAATGATTAAGGCCAGAGGAGGTGTCGTATTAAAACTTGTGCATCTCAGTAAGGCCTTCGTTCCGCTACATTCAAATGTTTAAAAAACAAAAATAGGTGTCTGTGGAGTGGACAGTCAGATTTTAGGTCGGTCGTGAAAAAATAAAACATTTGGTAAGTTGAATTTGTAGGTTAACAAAAACAGAAAACACGCCAGTCCCGTGGAGTTCGCCTGCTGAGTCGCAGGACTTCTCGTCACCTTCATTTCGTCGGCAAAAGTTTTGGCACCCTGTCCACACGATCATGTTAGTATTCGTTTCTAAACTAACTAACTTTTCTTACATCTATGATTAAAGAACAATCAAGCACACCTGAAATTAATGAAATGGCTGGCTGACCTGCTTCACCTGCCGTGTTTAAAAAAAAAAAAAGAAAAAAAATGAGGCAAGTTAAAAATGTAAAAAAAGGTTAGCAAAATGTTTTGCGGGAAAAATTTTTTTTGATTTAAATATCTACCTTCATGTCGGAGTCTGATAAGTGGTCAGTGCTCGATGAAGCGCTCTCAAAAAAACCCAAAAAAAACATTAAAAAAATAAAATAAAATAAAAAAATAAGCACTGGAGCTTCCAACACTGATGAGATCTGATTTGAGAAACACGTCAGAAATGCTCGCTGTAGAAGCTTAAAAATTATTTTTTTTGCCCAAATCATAAAAGGCTGGTGAATACACACTCCTTTGCTGCTACAAGATGAGTGTGTGTGTGCGCTATATTGAGCTGTACCAATACACACTTGTTAACTCTAACACTTCAACTTCTCATGTGATACAAAAAAAAAAAAAAAAAGGTTAAATAGAATTCGACAGCTTTGACCTTCATATGTAGAATCTTTAAGATGTATGAAAAAGAAAGAAAAAATATATATTTTTTTATATATGTCATGCACTGGGTTATTATACTCTAAAGAAACAGGGAAGAAAAAAAAAAAAAAAAAAAAAAACAGAGTCTGTAGTTGTTTTTTTCCCATGTGAAAATAAAGTCCCAGTATTGGGGGTTAAAAAAAGGAAGGAAAAAAGGGGATTTTTTTGGTGGGGGCGTTTATTTGACGAGCCTCTTGGCCACGTCGGCGTACGCGATCTCGATCTCCTTGTCGCTGGGGCAGGTGTTGTTGAACTCGTCGCGGGAGTACGCGTTCTTCAGGTAATTCCACACGCCCGTCATGTTTTGAGGGATCTCAAAGCCTCGGTACTTTTTCACCACCACCTGTGATGAAGAGACAGGAAATACAAACAGACATACAACTGAATTCTCATTTCTGATTGGGTGGAAAGGTGTCGGGTCATTTCCTGAAACAAAAAGCTCGGTGAGACAGCGAGAGCTTCATCGCGTAATTAAATGAAATAAATAATAATAGAAACTAGATGTGCATTTCCCAAAGGAAATACTAGTGCTTGCAAAACAAAAGGCTAAAATTTTTAAATTAGATAGATAGATAGATACAGAGAGAAAATGAGTGAGAGAGAGAGAAAAAAAATTAAATAGATAGAAGTCAGATGTTAACATCAGGCCTGGAAAAATGAATTGAAGTCAATGGAAGAAAAGCGAGGGATGGAAAAAACAGAACACAGGAGTGATAGAGGAATGAACGTTAGAGGTAGAACATCTAATTATTACAATTTCTCATAATTCTTAGACAATTATATTTTTTCCTTTTCAGATTTCGGCCTTGTATTTTACTTATTTAAATAATATTGGCTTTATTTAGAATAATGCTGTCAGAAAATAGCTAGGGGCCAGTAATTACACAACTAAAGGCATTTTGTGTGTGTGTGTGTGTGTGTGTGTGTGTGTGTGTGTGTGTGTGTGTGTGTGTGTGAGAGAGATAGGTTCATACCCATGGTGTGATGTAGAACAGACTCTGTGCTTTTATTCTGCTTTGGTTTGAGAGGTTGTGATGTAATTACTACCTGAGTGTTTCTTTTATGACTGTATAAAGGTATAACTGCTAAAAATAATTGCTAGTGTTGTTGTTGTTGCTGCTGTTCGTTGTTTTTTGTTCCCCTGGTCACCTTGACGATGTGCAGTTTGGGCAGCAGGTTGCAGTCGGCCAGCGTCATCTCGTCTCCGTCCAGGAATTTGCGGCTGGACACTTTGACGTCCTCCATGCTGTTGTGGTCGATCTCATCGGGCAGCGGAGAGCGCAGGTACTCGTCCAACTTCTGCAGCGTCTTCAGCAAGCCCCGCTCCAGACCTGCTCAACACACACACACACACACACACACACACACACACACACACACACACACACATCATTGTGTTACGCTCTGTTTCACTTAAATATTATGTTAATGTCACTTAGTGAAAAAACAAACAAACCTTGTAACACACACACAAAGCAGTGACCGCTATGAAAATTATAAGTTATTAGAATCAGTGCATTAATATAAACCTGTTGTTCATGAGGTTACAGTGTTAAAAAATATGAATCCATGCCTCACGACCAATCAGATTTGAGAACTCGGCCTCACTCTGCCACTGAAAATGTCTTAAAAACATACACGATATTTTATTATATTATATTTTCTGCATAGTTTCAGTTACTTTAATATTTACTATACATCATTATTTTATATGACGAGCGAGACAATTTTATCGCACTGCACACTTTGCCCTGGTAATTCCCTTAGCAGCCACATGAGGGCTCAAGAATACAAGCGCTATGTCTACAAACAAACCGATTGCTCTAAAAAGTCAGCTATAAATATAATAGGTAAGGAAAAATTTCACAGATGATATTATTGCCATATTAATTGTAATTGTTCTTTCCACATATTAACATTACATACTGAAATTTGTTAAAAATGAAAGATGTTCAAATTAAAGATTGCACGATACCACTTTTCCCCACAATACTGGTACTGAAACTTCGATTAACATCCGATACCTAATCTTAATTAAATCTTTAAAATGAACCCTTTAAAAAAAATAGGAATAATACATTTTGCACAAGAACAAAGCTTTCTCTCTTGTACTTCAAATATTATGAATTACAGTGCATCCGGAAAGTATTCACAGCGCATCACTTTTTCCACATTTAGTTATGTTACAGCCTTATTCCAAAATGGATTAAATTCATTTTTTCCTCAGAATTCTACACACAACACCCCATAATGA
>JAQQZX010000005.1:5580978-5595328 GCA_030068355.1 Notoglanidium maculatum | reverse complement strand
CACACACACACACACACACACACACACACACACACACACACACACACACACACACACACACACACAGAAAGAGAGAGCAAAGTACTCTTCTCCTTCTCCTTAAACCTGACCGCATTCAAGCAATCCTACACCCATGTGGAAATGTGTTGAAGCCTGGTTACATGATATATCACAATATTCACAATAAAAACAGCATGGTATTTGGACTCACTTTCATGACATCGTCAACTCAGTATAGTCGAAACTTCATTCTTTATGGCCATACAATGGCCATGTCAACAGATTTGTGCTCATTGCATCACACAGAGAGCACGTCATTCAGCACGAGCCGGTCCTGTGACTCCGACAAATAATTAAACTGAAGAGCCGGTGCAAACAGGGCTGAGGTTATAGATCAATAAATGCCGGTGCTGCGGCTCGACCCCTCGGCGAGGTAAACAACGTGGTTGCCCTGGCAACGCACTGCGCATCGAGGATCGTCCTCGGGAAACGCCCGCTCTGCTCTTCGCCTTCGTTTTGCAAACAAACATGTCTTATGTCTCCAAAACAGCTGCGGCTCGCCATAAAAAGGTGGAAAAAAAAATCAAATCTGGATCCGTGTCACATCATCGCGCTGTCCTCGGTCATCACATCATTAAAACACTTCTTGAGTAAAGTTTCGGTTTGAGCTCGTCCTAAACCTAGTCTTAACCTGAGGAGGTTACAGCGGGCGTGGCAGAGACGATAAAACAATAAAGCGTTCGGTACATAGTGACTAACAGCAGGAGTAGAATATAATCCACACATTCACATGTACTCAGAATTAATCCATAACTCAAAACTTACACTCAATTTATTTCTCTTTTACAGTATACATAAAAAACACAACACTCATTAGAACTAAATGGTAGCGTCATCCCTCAGAAATGCATATCTCATAAAAACAAACTGCCATGCTTGAAAAACTACTTTAAACATGAACCCTTTAAACATGTCAGGGTTACACACGTAAAATCCCTTAATTTAAAAAGAGAGAGACAGATGTGCGACTTCAACTGCGTTATAACTTTATCGATGTATGAGATCGCAATAAAATTTTATAATAGACCGTTGATAGCTAACGTATTCCATACGTTCAAAATCCTGTAAAGAAAATTAGTCCATCCATAGTGCTTACATGACGGATTTAGGTAATACGTCTTTATGTCCGTTTTGTTTATTGTCATCGCCTCTAGTTACGTAGCTGTTTGGTGTCATCATTTATTTTTCAACGCACTCAGAGGAAGGCACTATCCGCCCTTTCCCGCATACATGATCTCAAATACAGCCACGATTACTTTGTGTCGCTGTGACAGTGGAGAGCCGGTGGTATGCCCCTCCCACCCAGAGAGCCTCGGATGCAAAGAACCATCGCCACAAAAGAGACAGGCGGTTCACCTGCACAAATCAGGTACTGGATATTTAAAAACCTCTCATCTCAAACAGCGGTTGGGCCCATTAATAAACATTCTTGTGGTTCGCAAATTCAAAATAAACCACTGAAATGCCCCTGAAATCAAAATGAGCATGTCAGAGCTTCGTGTAGCTGTCTATTAGTGCTATGAGCACCGATACGATACTATCTAAAAAAAAGGTCATTTAAAAGTGTCCAGTGGAATGCTCTCTAGAACCATGTATAACCAGCAGCAAACTGGTAGAACCATGTAGAGCCATAACCTCCCCCTCCATTTGGCATCAAAAAGGTTACCTTGTGATACTCTACTGAACTCTGGAGTGTTTGTTGTTATTTCTGCCAAGCAGAAGAAATTTCAGCCCCAAACCTGGTTGCCTCTGCCAGGAGGTTTATTCCTAGAGATCCATAAAACGAGTTTTCACATAAAGGGGCTTAAAATGTTCTGTACAGAGAGCCAGACCATGATGTGTGTCTTCAAGCTTGTTTGATATTATGTAGGGGGGGGGAACCTCCTTAGACATTTTAGGCCTATACACTCATGTTCATGAAGGGTGCCAATAATTTCAGAAGAGGAATTTAAAAGCCATGAAATATAGCATTTACCACTCTTTAGTTTTGCGAGTGCTGTTAATAAGGAAGGAGAAGCTAACGGCTACCAGTTTAGCACTGCGGTAGGAATTTGGTTCGGGTGTCTCGGACTTGCTGACGTGATTTATGGCACGGTGTTGTCTATAAACATGACGTCACGGAGATAGGTTTAAAAAAAAAAACCCGCACTGTCGTATCGGTCATTCAATCCAGTTCTGATTTGAGGTATAGTTGTTTATGTCATCATTTAACAAAACTGTTCACGTACAAATACTGCCACTGAGATGAGTGCTGGAGGAATTTCCCAGGAATTTCTCTCTTGCTCTGCGGCGGTAAACCCTGAACAGACGAGCCTCGTCCCGAATGAAACGTGATAACGGGAACGACTGTAAAAATATTTGCAATAACAACACCGCGACGACGCGTCCCGTCTCATCCTCGGTGTCCGCAGGGGTGTGCGCGGTTACCATGACGACCAGAAACTGTGGCGGGAACAAAAGAAATCCACGGTAGGCTCCTATGACGAGCGGCGTACACGTGTAAAAGGCCCGTGGAGAAGGAGCTGTGATCACCGCTCGCTCGCTCGCCCTGGTGTGTAAACACAGAACCGGTATTCTCTGGACACAGACAGGGATAAACAAGAGATAAAGAAAGCGCTACAGTGGGATCGGGAGGGAGGGTGTGGCGCGGAGCTCACAAAGCTCATGGAACGATGCGCAGGGCTTTTTTTGTTGTTTAAACACAAAGTAATAATAATTACACTGGGGATCAGGAATAGTCTGTGCTGAGCGAAGTGGGAGGGAGAGGAGACTGCGGAATGTAGAGAGCGAGGAAGAGCAAAGAAAAAGAAAGGAAAAGAAAGAAGCTGCCCACGGATGACCTCGGAAATCCTCGCAGCAGAATCGAGTGTTGTTAAAACTCATGTAAAATTCCTGTTTAACGTTAAATCTACAGTGACAAACTACAGAACTCGGGAAGCCATCATGTAACAAAAGCTTCTGTAACCGAGACAGAGCAATAAACCACAGATCTAACATCTCCATTCTTCATGTCCACACACACACACACACACACACACACACACACACACACACACACACACACACACACACACACACACACACACAGCATACTTGTTAACTTCCTTTTCAATCATGAAACACATGCATGACAGATGAAGCTCTTGTAGTGAAAAAAACGGAGATGAAAGGAAAGTGGAAAGAGGGGAGACAAAGGACGGGGGAAAGCCTTCCGACAAAACGCGACCCCCACGTTCGAGCAACCCGCGGCCTGCAGCGCTCAATACACACCACATATTCACCACAAATCTGAACTAATTTTGGAAAAAAGTGCTGGAGCAGAAAAACCCCATTGCTCTTACTGCGTATAAATAATCCGTAGCCTGCGTCACACACATCACAACCTCTCAAGCTGCACTCACTGAATACGGATACAGAGATCGAAACCTCCTGGCAGAGGCAACCAAACTTCTTAATATACGGGTAAAAGTGCAGAACGATAGATACAGTGCGCTCTCGATTCCATGCGCGATTTGTAGGTTCACTCAAGTGAGCTTGAGGTAATAAGGACATTACTGGGCATGAGTAAGAAGGAGTAATAAGGACTCGTCTGGGCGTGAGCATGTTTCATTTATCATCATCACCGCTAGCGTATCTGTAGCTGTCCGGTGAGTTTAGCGTCCTCCTGTTTGGGGATTTTAGACGAGCGTTGTTTTACCCAACACGGTGGGAGCAAAGTGCTAGAAGTGACGGAACACGACGATCAGACAGTTTAACGCCGACTACAGAAAGGAGCCGATACCGAGTCCTGAGGCTTATTCTGGACTTAAACACCAGATTAGATTTATTACATTCCAATCCGATCCACTGGAGTTTTCTATTATACATGCCATGATACTTTCTTAATTCATGCTGCTTGATACGTTCACATAATTTCTCAACAGAACCGTGCACAGTCGGAGTAATGACGTTCCAAGAGAAATCAGTATTAACTATATCTCTGATATTGGATCGGCGAATCCCACCAAGCCACCATAAACAAACAGGAATGAAAGCAGAATTAGAGAAAACACAGACGGTTACACCAAAGCGGCCTCCTTGGCAGGCTGACGTGTTTGCTGCAGAGAGCTTTCTTCGCTGGAATGGACTCCGACAGATTCCAGGAACATCGATGCCAGTTCAGTCAGACACAGCACAATCTTGGAATCAGCAAAAATTCTTCAAACTCCCAGCAGGCCTCATGTAGGAGGAGGCCAGAGCGAGAGAGAAGAAAAGATACCACCCTGTACAAGGGCGAGCTGGAAATTTATAGCCTTTGGAGTCTTAAGATGGAAATCATAAAGACGGGTTGCACTATTTTTGGAATCTTTGATACCATTTCTTGGCATCATGGACAATCTGTGAAATTTGCTCAGACGAAACAACGGCTCTTTGAAATCTTTTTTTGTTTGTTTCCAGATCTTGAGCAACCGTGGCCTCGGAGTGAATTCGGACGTCTTCCCGCATTCTCCCCCTTTCCCCTCCTACGGAGTGCCCCTCTCCCTTCCCCTTTTTCTCTCAGCCATTTTCCCGCTCTCTTCCAAAAAGCTGTGCTTCTAGAAGGACAAAAGCCAGAAGCTGGACATAGCGAGAAAGAGAAAGGGAAAATGAAAAGAGAGAGAGAGAGAGAGAGTTCTCAATTTTTCCATCAAACATCTTCTGGAAACTTCTTTCAACCACTGTCCTCTTTCCGAGTTTGTGCGTTATCCCTGCTTAATTCCAGCAATTTCAGAAAACCGACTCTAAACATGAACGACAGTGCGGTACGAGAAGACCGTTGCTCCACCCGTTCTTTATTTTTCGGGAACTTTTAGTACTTTATCCATATGATAATAACATGTTACTTTAAAGCCACCTAACATTAGATAATATTTTTATCCACAACATTCAGTGTGATGCTAAATAACACAAGCTTGAACACCGACAACAACAAACACTTAAAACGCTTTACATCACGCTGTATTAGGAAAATAATCAACCACCGGCGTGGTGTAATAAAGCCAAGTCACTCTTACCACTCTGAAGTCTTCCTATTCTCGGGCAATTTGCTATTGGTCATTTCATTCACTAACTAGACAACAGATCATACTTTTTATCCATTTATAGTTACATTTAACTTCATAGAATGTCTGCGAAACAAGTTAGTTACTGTTCAAGTTTACATTATAGAAGCTACAAACAGTCGTTCCCTCACCAGCCGGTCTTTTTAATCTCAAGTAACCACAAAGACGTCAGAAGTTACATCTTTACCTCTGACACTGGAGACTCCTTCCATAAATGTTAAATAAACACCATCTTACATTCTGACGACGTTTCCACGTTTGCCACACAAGTTGCCGAGAATGCGCTGTTACTATAGAAACGACAGATCGACACCTTCCAACTAATCAGAATCCAGAATTCAACAGCGCTGTGGCATAAACTCGTAAATCTATTTTTACGGACATAAAAGTAAAGTTGGAGGATTTTTGGTAATGTAACAACAGACAAAGACAAAAGCAAACAGAAGACAATAATTTCGTTTCTTCACACTTTCGTTCTACATGTCGCTAGGGTTTCTTTTACCACGAACAATCATGATGCACATGATGTAAAATACGGTATCTTGTAATGGATTTAAACTGCTTTACAAACCTGCTTTAGGAGATTAATAGCTACAAGAGCTGAAGAATTACAGTTGATATCGATATATATATATAATTATTTATATTTTTATTTTATTTTCCAGATGGTTTTAATCATCAATAATACATTCTGTACAGGATTTACCAGTAGAGGGATAAAATTTAATATCACATTGAGTATATCGCGATAATAATGTGTATTATGTATCAAACCTCCCTGGAAAAACCGTTATTTAACGACAAATCATTGATGAAGATGACATATTATATATAATATATTGAAATATATTAATAATAATAAATAACAATAACAAAATAGCTACGTTGATCTCAATTTTTATCATTCGTTATGTCCATTGTAGCATGTTTAGCTTTAGGTTTTGCCCGTTGTGATAGTTTAAATTTAAATTCTAGGATTAACGGTTTACGCTCGTGCGCTGCAGCTGGCGTTGATTTCTACCCTATATTCTTTTCTAGAAATCAACCCAGGCTCGTGGAAAAAGAAGCAATGAAAGATAAATGTGTGACTTACCTTGACAAAAAGCTCGATAACGGGTTCGTTATCGCCCTGTCCGTTCTGCGGTACCGACAGAGACATTCCCGAACTTTCCGTTTGCAATCTGGTTCAGAGAAAAAACAGACACACACATACACACGCGCACAGAATGAGGTCCTCCTCGCGCAAACTTTCCCCAGCACTGAGTGAGGGTAGCCTTGTAGCTAACACCCTGTTTCACTGAGAGGATAAAACTCCGTCGATACGCGGTTATTCCACACTGCTACTAGATTTTTATATATTTTTCCTCACAGATTCGGTATTAAGGATCAGTTCGGCATCGCTCGCTGCACTCTCAACCACCCTCAGTGTGTGTGTGTGTGTGTGTGTGTCGAGGGCGGGATGATTATGGATGGGGATGTGGACATACTGGGAACGAGAGGAAAAAAAAGTAACTGGAATATTTAAAGGCGTGACGTCACCGAGCAGGCAGAACAATAAAAGGGGGCGGGGCTTACATAAGGAAGGAGGAGCGCTGAAAAGCTGTGGATAGCCATCGGGACGGAGTCTCTCTCTCTCTCTCTCTCTCTCTCTCTCTCTCTCTCTCTCTCTCTCTCTCTCACACACACTGTCGAAATCATCGACTGTATAAAAAAAGGAACAGCGCGTCAGCTCGAAAAAATGACGCGCCCACAGGTCTAGCGCCCCTGCTGGCTGGCTGCAGTACAGTCTTTAGCCCCGCCCATTATCATGTGTTTCAATCGAAAACAGCATACTTTTGTCATTTTTCTCGTCTAATCTGCCTCTCCATCTACAGTGTCCGATTCAAACGGTTAGTTTTCCCTATGCTAATGTCTGCACATTTTTTTTATTTTCCCCAGAAATAAAACATTATTCTTCTATAAAGTGAGAAGGCGTGGCTACTCCTGACTGACAGATTTTCCCAGAACACACCGGTTAACTTCACCACGCAATTTACCCATTTACTTATTTAAACTTTCCTGGATACATGCTTGAAAACTGTTAGCCATTTTTATTAAAAATGCTTGAAACAGGTCAGTGTAATTGCACTAGCTACCTGGCAATCATGCTAGCTACTTATCCATATAGAAATCACGCTAGCTACCTGGCCATATAGCAGTCACGCTAGCTACTTAGCCATATAGACTCCAGCCAGCTATTGAAATTTGTGTAAAAGCTACTTGTTTGCCAGTGAACACACACTACCGATAGCATGAGGATGGATTTTATAAGTAGTTAGTTAGTTTACAGTGCACTCAGAATAGCCACGCATTCCAAACACTGAGTTTTAACTCACCCTGGTAAGCTCATTGCCTGCTCAGTCCACATTAGTCGCGTCCACCTGACAGTGAATTTCCAGTTCATGTGATGAAATGTCCTAGACATATTTGTGTTAATGAAATATCTCCAGCTGGAACTATTTAAGCTTTCTTGACCGATGTAATAAAGAGAATTTGAGAATTTGAGAATTTGAGTTCTATGCAAACGTGAGAAGAAGAATGTCCCTACTGCACAAACTCTCACCACAAATTTGACAACATGATGGAAGTATCAGACTTCATTTTGATAGAATCAGAGTGAATGGAGGGCACGGCGTCCATTTTTTGTACTGTTAATGGGCAAATGAATGACTGCATGTGTGGTTGGATGTTGCAACATGGATTCAAAAGCGAAGCCAAAATGTCTCTGAGGCCCTCTAGTGGCTGGCTGCAGTAAAATTCATAACCTCATCCATTCTATTCCCATGTTAGTGATGACAAACTTTCATTTTAAGTGCCACAAATAGTGTTAAGAACAGTGTTGTCATTTTAACAAGTTCACTAGCTTCTAATATTTCCCCTTCAATATTTTTCTTATGTTAAGAATGTGTATTATAAGTGCTATTTGACATTAAATAAATGGGTGTGGTTAATGAGGTGATTTTGTAAGTGGCAGCTGAGTATCATGAAACTTTCTAACTAAATCTCTGCACGATTCTGTAGCAAAGCCACGTGTTGTTCTGCTGTAAAGACCATCATCTGAGAATTCTTTGCAGTTTTTCAGGTATGTTTTGTCATTTGATGTCTAAGCTGACTCATTGCTCTGATATTATGAACAGCAAACGAACATGAGTGATCGATGTAATGGCATAAACCAAGGTGAATAACACTAGCTAAATTTCATAATAATTTACTTCATGATATTTCAAACATTCGAAATATCTTATGATTATCCAGCCTCCCCTTTTTAAACCAAGTCAACTGCCAGAACGAGACGAACATTAGAAAATGCAGAGCTAGATCTTTTTTGTAGCAAATAATCAGAATTAAATCTACTACATTTCTTCAAATAAAGGCAAAGTCCAAGTGCAGACAGTGTGTTCGAATATTGCAATGATTGGGAAAAGGAGTTTACAGTGTGGATAATATCCGAATATCAGAAATGCATGTGTACCACAGGGACCTTGATTCCACCAGATCTAAAAGTGCTTTTTATTCTTATTTTAATTCAAGTAATATGGAAATAATCCTTACTCTCATAACCTGGGATTTTACATATATCTTTGGGAGCAAAAATGTCTGTCATTGGTAATATATTTGTACCTCAGCACTGCTGAATTCTGGAATCTGATAGGACAGAAAGTGTTATTTTTGTCTAACTCATTCATAAATCACTAATCCCTGAGTGAGCGGTTACTATAGAAACAATAACATATTATAATGAGTGCATTAATAATAATAATAATAAAACCTGTGACTTGCAGCTGCACTGCTGTCCGAGTTGTTATAGAAAACTAACCAACACCTTTTGACCAATCAGAATCTAGAATTCGACTTGACTTCTTGCATGGGATTGAAAAATATAACCATGATAGAGGTTTTTTTTTTTATCTCAGATATACAATGGGGTTTGATCACTTTGTCTGCTCTGGCTACTGAAGATAAGCTCACTAAGGCCGTATACGGTTTCCTGGGGGACACCAAGGAGACCTACACACACACACAGAATTAGCTTATCTCTCAGCCAAGCAAGGTTTCAGGCTTACTGCAGTAAAGTGATAAATTTACAGGATTGCCTTGTTTTAGTTATTATTTCCTGGTATATTGTGACACAGCCGCTCTCCTTGACACTTTAAAGCAGGCTTTGCCTATTCAGGGTCACATTAAATTTACATTTTAAAAATGATATATTCAAGAAATTGGAATTGACAATGAACATCTCAAATCAATTACAAACAATAGCAAAGATGTTAATGTACATTACAATCGGAAAATTAACATGATTTAAGAAGCATGTTTTGCTATTTGTTGCAATCTCAAGGGCTATTTAAAAGTAAATAACTCAAGTTGCAGAGAATCCGCTGACAAAACATAGATGTTAAACTCTGTTTTGTAACACAACAGATTTGTCCATTTTTCTGTCCGAGTAAATGAAATTCGATGAGAAAAAAAAGTCATCTTTGTTAGGGAAGATGAATTTTTACCAGTGTAGACATATGTTTATGACGGCACATGCATAGCGCAGAACCTTCAGAAGAGAGTGAAGTAACCGCAACTACTAGATTAAACTTCTTTGGTAAGATTTTCCCTGTCTAACTGTTTGTTTCAGTGTAATGGTAACAGTTTTGATTTATATACTAGAGCTTACTGTATAGTGATCTTAGACTCACATTGTAATAGACTATACTATTTGTACTTTTCCAAGGGTCTATATGCAAGTACAGTATACAGGTTACATCCTTAAAACATTTTTAAAACAGAAGAAAGAAGGATGAGGCTGAGCTTTAAAAGGGTGCGAGTGTAATAAAATGAAACAGTCCCAAGATTTTTTTACACATAACCCTTGAACCAGTCTGTAAGAAAACAGCAGCATGGCCGAAGACCACTGCGATAAAACACTGTGCAGACACTATACGGTTATTGTGTAATATGATACATGTTCTAAAAAATGAACTTACTTCAAAAATTTTTTTTTTTTTTTTTAAACGAAGCACTTATTCTCATCCAAAAGCAGCTTTCTCTCTCCAGTTTGGTCTTGGCTTGGTTAGGACTCGTGAAACAGGGGAAAGGGGCGGGGCTTCCAGTTAGAATTCATCACACCTATACAACTGTCAATCATTCTAGATCATCGTCACATCTGGTGTTTTTATTTAGGGAGAAAAGTAGGCTGATCTCTCGGTGTTTTCGAGTGATGACTCCGATGTTATAGTACACTTTGAGCTCCTTTGTGCATCATATGTAAAATTCGTCAGGTCTGTTACGAAGCCACGACAATGTAAACACACTAATGTCCTCAACGTAGATGAAAAGCTTTCATTCAAGACACATTCAGGATCATCTCAAACTTTTTGTAGCCAGGAACCCTTTTAGCTGTAAAATTCCACAGACCCCCTGATTATAGATTTATATCATGAAAATTATTTTAAAATTTTAGTTTTTTTTTTAACTAGAGAACTTTATATTCCTGAAATTTCCACTGAAAATATCAGGTTGGAGTTGGTACTTGAACCACTAAATATTTAATAATTTGACATTGTGATTTCCACTACTGTAACCTTTATATATAATAAAAAAAAAAAAAAAAAAACACACAAAACCTTACGCCCCCCTGGCTATCCTTCACAGAGCCCAGTTTAAGGCTTTAAAGTTGGATCGCCAAGCGTGCCAAGACCCAAGGTCCTAAACAACCCACTCCAGACACAACGCTTTGAAGTTCATCTGTTCGTTTAATGGGACTTTTTCAAAGCCAGAAATCTTCAAACAGTTCAATTACTCGAAACTTAGTTACAAAACAAACATTGGGACAAGATGCAGAGCGTCCTCACTTGTTCTTTATTTTGCACAGTGTGTTTGTCTGTGTGTGTTTTTGCTGTATGGATCATGCACACAGGGGGACGAACACTGATCTGCGCCCCTAACCGAAAAACAAAATAATAATTATAAAACACTGAGTGAGGTTATGAGTGGAAAAAATCTACACGCTAACGTTCAGTCTCAGAGCTGTTATCGGGTGCAGGAGGAAAGGCGTTTCTTATTCATTTCTTTAATGTCATCTTAATGGCTGGAGAAACAAATGTCATGCTGCAGAGATCAACACAAACTGCATCAAAAAAATAAAATTACCACCATACCAACATTGTGGGTGAACTCTGAACAATTTATACATTCTAAAGCTGAACAAAATTTCAAAAAAAGAAAAAAGAGAGAGGGAGAGGGAGGGAGAGAGAGACAGGGAGAGAGAGGGAGAGAGAGAGAGAGAGAGAGAGAGAGAGAGAGAGAGAGAGAGAGACAGCGAGGGAGGATTCTCAGGACTGGGACGGGGACATCTGGGCTGTACTCAAGGAGCGCAGAGCTTTTTCCCTCAGGTGCTTCTCCAGATCATCCAGACTGTCCTCTACTTCACTCTCTGATTCCTTCAGGAAAGGTAGCATTAATTAAAATCTGAATTACCGCACTCTGTAAACAAACACACATCTCTAATCTGCAGAAAATAAATTACATATAATAAATGATAAAAGGCGTTATTTTAAGCACACAGAGGTCTAACCACGTCATTAACACATCACCTGGAGAACATCCTGTGCTTGGCTGCTCTCCGCACACACCCGACTCCATGTTCACGCACCAGCAACAAGTCAAATCCAACAACGTGACATTTGCACTGGCATTTTCTCAATTCAATGCAAATCAGCTACGATCTCTAAAGCGACAAACCCTAAACAGAGAGCTGGAATGATTCCTCAGTGCACGTCATGTGAGGTTACTTCACTTCCCCGCTCACGACTTTAGTTCCTACCTGCAATTAGTTCCCTTTTACTGCTTAAAGGGTTTTAAGGTCATCTATTAGCTGAAATGGAGCTTATAATCCATAATACACTTATGGAATTCGTAAGCATGGTATCATTAGTGTATAATGACCTGTAACTCTGAATCGAATAAGCTCAGAGCGAGCCCTTTACACCTGCACAGGGAGCGGGGTCCACCTCTACGGAGCGCCATGTTGTACAGAAGCCCAGAACGGACAAACCTCTAGAGAGCGCTTTCCACATTTCACACTTTTACAAGCGGCAGCGTGATTATGAAAAGAAGCACCAGAAGGAAGGAGGACATAGAAGAAGAAAGGAAGACGAGGAAGAAGGATCAGTGTTTGCTGGAGCTGGAGAACGAGTCTGAAGCCAAATTTTGAAAAATGAAGGCTGATTATTATTTAGCACAGAAAAAGCAAAGGGAGTGTGAATGTAAGTAGTTGGATGTACGTTACAGACACCTGATGGCCACCGCACGCTCTAACACATGCTTGGAAATGGAGGGGTAAGGGAGGGCCAACCAGGGGGCTGAATACTACATAGAGGACCTGTAACATTCAAAAATAGAAGAAAAACGTATAAAATGTCTTACGCGGTCATACACAAGCTCTTATACGTCGCCAGTGCAGTTAGCTCACTTTGCAACTCCAATCTGAGACGTCAAGCAGTTAACATGTAACTCAAACAACTGATACATGCGGATTGGTGCGTAATTTAATTTAGGTTTAGCTTTAATGAAGGTGTGCTGGACAGGCCACGCCCACAAGTGACCTGCCAGTGCGAACGAATGTTTCAGCAGATCAGAAGTGCACACTTCACCTTTTTCTGATCGGATTCGTGCTCTTCCTCCATCCGAGCGTTTTCCTGTGCGTCCCCCGGCGGCGCGGCGCTGCTTTTCTCCTTCTTGTGCTTCTTGTGCTTCTTGTGTTTCTTCTCCTTCTTATGTTTCTTCTCCTTCTTTTTCTTCTTTTTCTTGCCGACGTCCACGTCAGAGTTCTAAACAATTATTACAGAGACCACGCGAGAGAGAGAGAGAGAGAGAGATGAACAGTCAGTATTAAACCTGAATTGTCCACATTAGGGGACAGGGTTGTTAAACTTCACACGGGTGTGGCTCGAGCCTGAATAGTTTAAGGTAACAGCTCTGTAATGTGTAATAACGCTGATATACAGCAGTAAATGTACTATATTTAGTGCTTTTATTGCTGGCATGAAACAACATGCCTTGGCACCTGGCCATTTTTTTTTATTCATAATAGATTCAACAAGTACAGATGGCTGCATTGGTGTGCATGTTAACATGTTTATTACACGGCTTTGTTGAATAGTCTATTCTGATTGGTGAGTTACAGCATTCTATGGTCTGTAATTTCTGAAAAACAGACCGTTGCTAAGGAGATGTCCTATCAGATCAATCAGCAGAAACAAGTTTGGTAAATTCTGTTGCTTTAATAGTTAAATTAAAGTTGTCATCTCATTTGCGACACCCTGTGGCCAAAAAAAGAAAAAATACTCAAACAGAAAACTTCTCTAATATTAATTTTAATGTTCAGATGAACTTGAACTATAATGCCAAGTAGGCTTATCTTAAAACGGCTATAGAGTTTACGTTGCTATGGACACAGTTCCAACTGTGGAAATTATTTTTAAATCAATATTATGGGTCAAATTGATTTTATAAAGCGCAGTTAAAATTAAAACAGTAAAAAAGGCAAATAATGAATATCTAACAAACAACATCCTGTCTTATAACTTATAAGTATTTTTTCCCCCCAAAAAAGAACACCAGCAAAAAGTTATAACTTTATAACCAAATTACAAAAATACTCAATCATTTGGAGGTAGCCATGATCGCGGAACAGCTTTCAGGCCAGGAGTTTGGCTCATTTATCGCTGCTCTCACTGTTACACAGGGGGACGATGCTAGCTGATACGAGGCACGTTATTCTCTCGTTAGTATATTAGTAAGTTATCTGCCACCTGTCAGCTTTTATTTACTTACTTATACTGTGGACTAATGAGAGGAGAAACATGCACAGTTTTGAAAGCAGTCATTAATACAGGTTTTATAATCCTGATGTAGGTTATACTTGGTTGAATAGGTGTATTTACACTACCGGTCAAAAGTTTGGACACCCCTACTCTTTTTCATAGGTTTTTCTTTGGCTTTCTACGTTGTGAAACATTACTGAATAAATCAAAACTATGAAGCAACACGTATGGCATATACTGAATTATGTGGTAAACAAAAACGTGTAAAAAAAATTTCAGATTCTTCAAAGTAGCCACCATTTACCGTGATGGTACAATCGGCATTATCTTACCCAGCTTCATGAAGTCGTCACC
>JAQQZX010000005.1:5563189-5579603 GCA_030068355.1 Notoglanidium maculatum | reverse complement strand
GTCAACAACCGCTCAACTAAGTAAAGAGAAACAACAGTCCATCATTATCCAGTCTCTTTTAAAGTCATAACAATAAATAAATAATTGAATTAGAAGGTGACCCCAAACTTTTGACCGGTAGTGTATGTACATGTATGTATATTTTATTTACGCCTGAGGTTAAATTCATGTACTAAATGAGACTCAGACACATGCTGGTGTGGGGCGGAGCCTACCTTGTTGGGAGAGGGGCTTGGAGAGGCGCTGCTGGCTTTCTTGGCTGGAGGAGGTGGAGGAGGAGGAGGAGAGACGCTGGCTGAGCGGGCGGGAGAAGGAGACGGGGATGCGGACGCCGGAGCCGGCCGCTTGAGAGAGCTGGAAGCTGCTGCTGAGGATGCTGGGAAATGATCGGGAGAGGCAGAGCGCGAACGAGATGACTGTCTTCTCACTGGCCGTGGATTCTGAGACCCTCTGTGGGGGGGGGGGGGGGGGGGGGGTGTGATTCAGTATCATGTGATTTTAACATTTTATTTATTTATTCTGGAAATAAACTCCGTGCCCAGGGTTACATAACGCCACTGTACAATGGTGAACACATTCCTCCACTCATCCTAGGAGTTTTCCTTTTATTTATTGAACAGCTCCTCATCCACATGCTGCCCTAATTACACTCACCCTGGGGCTTTTCACGCCATTTCACACCTCTCTGACGCTCATTAAGGTCACATGACCCTGTTAAATGCTGGACGTGTGAACGCACACAAAACACTATGCCCTACAAAGGTTAACTGCAGTCACTGATTACACGATCACTAAAATAAACTTATTTAAATATCAAACCAAATGTGACATACATAACAGCTAATTATACATAATGGCCAAGTTTTTATATCTAGATATTATGACAAAACCCTTATTTCCAACCACAAAGCAGTTTTTAAAACATCCCAAATTACTACAATTTAGAGTGGCTCATGTTCACAAATTCAGCATCTTACTCCTTATACGATAAAAAGTTTCATCAAAACCTGCGCACCTCTGTGTGTTACGTGGCTCAGGTGTGCGTGACACCCTGCGGATGGCTCTGCCGTGAGAGGGAGACTGCCCCCGTCGCTGTGGAGACGACCCCGTGGGCGGGTATCTGCCCTGCGGGCTGGCCTGCCGTCCTGAGGACATGGGGGGGCTACGGCGCGAGCGTGGAGGGGGAGAGGAAGATGAACGAGGACTGCTGCGTTTCGGAGGAGCGGGAGAAGGAGAAGAGCGCCTCTTGTGAGCGGGAAGAGGCGAGGGGCTGTAGCGCCGCTGGATGGGCGGTGAATAGCGGCGAGGAGGGGGCGACGGCGACCTGTAAAATCAGAACATTACGTGTATAATTCAGTGCGATTTTGTTTGTCTCTTTTGTTAATTTGGGATACAGAATATTTGCCCATACCATCTTATTACAAAGGAACTCAACAGAAAGGTGGTTATACCTGCGTCTGGGTGGCGGCGATGGCGACCTGCGTCGTCTGGGTGAAGGTGAGCGGTGACGCCGAGGAGACGGAGAACGTCTCTTTCTGCATGAAAAATCATGAGGGTTAATATTTCTTGCATATGAATGGTAGAATACAGCACTTAACACGTCATTTGGCTGTACTACCGAACACCTGCCTACTGAGGACAAACGAGGTGCTGTGATGTCAACACAATACCTTGGCGACGCATCCCTGTGACGTCTCCTAGGCGACACAGACGAGTGACTCCGCCTCCTCCTGACGTCGCCGTTTCGTGCTGGCGGCCCTCTGCCTGGCCTCCTCGGCCCTTCATCCTCTGAGGATGAGGAGGATGACCCGGTCTCTAAAAAGAGACAACATAAACACACATTAATACCATGTCTAAAAAAAACAGAATATAAATTAAATGAAAAAGGCAACCTGAAGAGGACTGCTGATTCTGTCTGCGATACTGCCGTCGCTGCTGGACGGAATCGACCGCCGCCCCCTTCCCCAACTTATCCTCTTCTGAAACACAGCAGAAAGGTCTCGTCAGTCATCACACACACACACACACACACACACACACACACACAGGATGCCCAAACGCTCGCAGACCTGCATGAGTTAGGTACATTAAACAAATTAATTCCACACACATGTACACAGTGCCAGTAGACGCACACACACCTGATTCTGATAGGTCTGATCGTCTGGGTTTAGGAGCAGGAGACGGCGACTCGTTTCTTCCAGCAGGTCGCCGATTCGAACCTGAAATCCACAAAACATATAATAAACATATAATACAAAAATAAACAAGCTTCTACTTTAACTTATAAGTTAATTGATCACAGGAACTTAATTGGTTGTAAACCTGTTGAATTGTCTTTTTTTAATAGGAAATAAGGTCTAAAAAAAAATCCAAGCCTTGATGACCAAAATGTTACCAGCTGTGTGCGCGCACACGTGTTGTACCTGAGGGGCTGCGGCGCCTCCTGCTGGGGCTGGAGGAGGTTTCAGTACGGCGTGGTTGTTTCCTGGGTGGTGTGACGGAGGTGCGTTTAGCGGGCCTCTTATGAGGAGAGTGTGAGGACGAGCTGCCTGAAGACGAGCGAGAACGTGTACGCCGCCTGGCAGAGAGAACGACAGGACGGATACAAATTTAAAACACGTAACCATGACAACAATCAAATACTGATTTTGAAACATATCAGCGCCTCACTACTGCAAACATTTTGGTAGACACATACAACATATTACCTATATCCATCTAGGACAGATAACTATCTATAAATCTCTCTCTCGCTACATTCTATTTATTGTTTTTTGGATGATCAGGTTTTTATATCCTATGTACCATTAAAGATGCTATATATTTGTAAATGATCCTTACATTATGATAACAATAGAATTAAAATCGATATATTACATTTTTATAATTCAGATTCATACATCGCCAAAAAGAAGACGTACCTGCGGGCAGGTGAGCGGCTGCGTCTGTGTCTGGAAGGAGGCGGCCGTCTCGGGGGACTCCTGCGTCTGGGGGACATGCGTCTCCTCGGACTGGATTTACGCCGGGGCGAGTACGACCTGCGATGAGAGGGTGACTGTATAACCAAGGGTGACTAGACCCACACTGAACATTCACACGTGCACACTCACAGGCCCTGGATGAAGCGTGAACCTCGGTTTACCTAGAGCGTGACCGGTGGCGTCGGCGTGGGCGGGGTGAGCGAGACCGCGTGCGATGGCGTGGGCGATCGCGGCGCCCATCTTTCTCCCGGTCCCGCTCTCTATCTCTCGGTTTCGGTTTGTCCTCGGTCTTCGCAGGTTTCTCCGGAGAGACGTCCTTAGGAACCTCGGCCACTGAATCCGGCTTTGCTTCATTTGCCAAATCACTGGTCAGGAAGGAGCAAAAGTGCTGTGAGACTTCAGATCATTTTAATTATTCTAGGATTTAATCATCTGCGGAGGAAGTTACAACTGCAAGAGATGCACTTGAACATGGCAGAACATTTCTACACGGTCACCTGGTAGAGGAAGCCTCCTGGACCAGCGGCTCTGGTTTGGAGCTCTCCGACTGGTCAGGCTCGGGCTGAGGCTCGGGTTTGTGGCTGGGAGGACTGGGCAGGGGCAGAGCCGGGGGGCTGGGTTTGCGCCGAGGAGAGCGAGAGTGGCTGCGTTTCCTTTCGCGCTTCACCGGTGAACGAGATTTTCTCCTGGAGGCAAAAACGAATGAGTGAAAAGTCTAAGAGCAAGCCGTAACACATGTACACAAACAAGAAATCAGCTATTTTGCAAAGTATACGATGACCTAAGGAGTTATTGTTTAACCTTACCGCTTGGGACTCCTGGACTGAGCTTTCTCTTTGCTCTCTCTGTCTTTCTTATCTTCATCTACCTTTTTCATAACCGCCAGTGACTCCTGTTCAGAAAGACAAAAACAAACATTTAAGTCTAACAGACTCGGCATGAATGCTAGATCAAAGAAAATGTTAAAAGCACACTTTCAGAGATCAGAGATGCCAGTAAGTATGAATGTAAATCCACAGAAGCTGTTTGAAGTGAGGCAAATGCATTAAGTATGAACAGAGATGCTACAAAGCAACAAAGCTTGGAAAGAAGTAGCTGGGATTGCTGGTGTCTTTGAAGAGCATAGCTAGTAGCGCTAGCTTGTACTGATAATTCGCTCAAATGGCACCTGGCAGATAATTTTAGCTAATGATGTTTCTCATCAGAAATAAAAACACCTGACAAATGCTACAAGCAACTTGTCCCACATTACCGTGAACGTAGAATCGCCTTTGCGTGTCGATAATCATTTAAATCACGAGTCTCACCTGTCTGAGCTTGATCTCCTCTTTCTTCTGCTCGAGAAAGGCGGAAGGGATTCCGGCGATGTTCTCCTGGGCGCTCAGCAGCAGGGGCCAGAGGTCCTTCATGAACTCGCGTGCGTTCTTCCCGTTCAGGAAACCGGTCAAGTTAATCTGCATCATCTTACCGTCTGGATTCTACAACACACACATCGAGGGCGGAGAGAGAGAGAGAGAGAGAGAGAGAGAGAGAGAGAGAGAGAGCAGAAGGGTGGGGGGAGGAGCTTAATACAGCAACAGGAAGTGAGAGAACAGAACAGAACAGAAAGGATGGGCTCTGATTGGTCAATCCTTATCCTAATCACAAACCTAAGTGTTTACAATAATGTGCTTGCGGCTGCCTTTCTATAACTCTGGATTTGATCATTATTCAGTCTTGGATTCCAGAAAACTTAAACTCTTGAGTTAAAAGCATGCATTACTTCTGGTTTCTAGTCTTAAAAAGGAGCCCTCCTTGTAGAGAGAAAAAGAAAATGATAATGAGTCCAGAACTCCTTGCATTGCAAGATAGGTGAAAGCTTTGCCCCGCCCTCCCTCTACCTCCCCTAACTGCTGTGACACAGCAACAATAAATCCACAATACATAGTGTCAAAAACCCCAAAGAGCCAAAGTACAGTCCGGATGTCTTCAGCGTGTGCGCATCCTCGGGGTTGGGGGATTGGAGCGCCCGCCACTCCTGCACAGACAGGGACGCTCCGTTTGGCTCGCATCCGCCTCCCTACTGCTTGTGACTCAACCACCTTGAGTATAATGTTATATCACTTATCTAAATTGCAAGAGACGAACAAGCAATAATGAGTACACAGGGCATGGGAAAAAAAAGTTTTTCTTTCTTTCTTTCATCAAAGTCAGAACTAATTCAAGAGAAGAAATACAGAAAGTAAAAATATCAAAGGTCTTTAAACTTTTGCTAATAGTGAACAGAGGAATAACCTGTTTACTAACACTCCTTCTCCTCCATTTTCTCCCGCGTCCTTATTAATCGGCTATACAGAGCTAAATGTGACGGGACGATACCTTTTCCGAGATCGTCGACGCCCTTCCTCCTGCACGCTGACTCGTTAAAAACAGCTCTACAGAACAACCTGACGCTGGCCAGCTAATCAACAGCCATGTTTCCATCATCTAATTCCTCTTATTCATGTACATGTTAATATATTTATACCACGGCGCTGCAGAATCCTGGAATTCCTCAGCGATGCACAGTAGTTTATATTTATGCGCCTGTTCTAATACGTTATCGTTTCCATAGAAACAGCTCGTTGGCGGGGATTAATCTTTGATGAGACATTTATTTATCATTCATGGAAGGAGTCCCCATTTCAGAGGTAAAGCCGTTACTTTACGGTTTCTTCTTACGTCCCGCCGTAACGTTTTACGCTGTCGTACGTTACGAGTACGTACCAGTTTATGCTTTTTGTGGGGGTTTTTTTTTGCACAACAAGCTGCGTTTTTTCAATGTGAAAGAAAGCAGAGGGAACAACTGTTTATAGCAGAATAGGAACTAACTTGTTTCACGCAACATTAAAAGGATAAAAAGAACGACATGTCACTCTTTAATAAAGTTGCTTTGAGTGTATAGGTAAGGGATAACGGCTTACAAGGGGTCCCGGAATACGGAATTAATGGACGAGACGGAAGCGAAGACTCCTCCACCGAATCCATTAACTCCGTATAGCGGGATGCCGTTATCCCGCGAATCCCCCGCTTACCAAACATCTAAACACGTCTGTGTATTTACAGGCCTGGAAAGAACACACACGGAGTCATTTCCTCAGAAACAAACATGTTTGTGGTGTACTTTTGTCCTGAACAAGGACAACTTGAGGTCGACGGTCTAACCGGTTTGGTTGTTATGGTTACCGGATATGCAGGCTGCCATACGTTACTATGGTTGTTATGGTTATAATTCAAAAAGTTCCCAGGGAATTGATATGGAACGGTGATTAAAACTTTTTCCAACCGCTCTACTTTATAGGTGTCCCGTTATACGACGTTATTAGACACCTAGCAGCCAATCAGAAAAGAGGATTTCTCGTCTCCGGGGTATAAAATGCTTCGGTGTGTGCGGTTACTGGAAAATAATCAACTTCAGGGTGGTAACTGGGAATCCACGCCGTCTCACGACCCAGGTGTTGATTATTTCCCTATAACGGCACACCGCCAAGCGTTCTGTCCGAGGTCACCTTGAGCCCGATTCCAATTCCCAGACCCTTAGATGATTATTAATATACACCCATCGGATATGGTTTTCTTTAAAAACTACTAACTTTCAAAAGGTTTTAAGACGGAAACGCTTGTACAGCAAGAATAATAAATTACACCATAATAAAGTCTCACTTTATATAAACATTTTCAGTTGTAAAACTAAATTTCTTTCCCAAATCAAATTCCAGGGTTTGCCGTTCGCTACAGGACCCGACACCTTTCCCCTCGTATCCCATCCGCCATTTAGCTTTTGCCGGTATCGGCCCGATCCCGATCCGGGCGAGCGACTGTCCGTGCGCCATCTCTGATCGTTATTATAAAGGAGCCATTACGAGGTAGACGAGAATTTAATTCTTCATCCACTTTCCTGTGCATTAAAGCACTTTGATGGAAACATTGCTTGCTTGTGAACCTAAAGCAACACTTTCCCCCCAAACATCTAAAAAAAAAAAAAAAAAAAAAAAAAAAAAAAGTCCAATAGTCTAAATAAAGAAAAAACAATCCAGTTTTGTACAAAATAAAAACAGACGTCTTTAACGTCATTTAACGCATTTACAAGAAATGTTCATGAAAGTAAAGAAAGAGAGACAAACAAACAAATATATAAATGTAAATTGGGGAAAAAAATAGTCACCATATTTTTAGATCTGTTGGTTTCTGTAATTTTATTTTATTTTATTTTTTTAAAAAGGATGCTGGAGATATTTTTGTCAGATTCTTTTGAAGGATAAGAAAAAATAGGTTTGAATTATACACACGTTATGTGGGGTGTGAAATTTATTATTATTATTTTTTTTCAATCGGAAATCTTTCATCTAAGAATTTAAAAAACAAAAAAAACAAAAAAAAAAACAAAGTAGTACTAATGATTAAAAAATAACAATATAAAGACACGAGTAGCTTCAAACCCAAAAAAACTATTACCAGCTTTGTCTCTTCTTTTTGTACTTCCAAACATATTCCTCATGTAAAATATCTGCATCATTAACATTAATGCCGCTACAGATGTTTATAAATGGTTTGTTTTCCTCTCGGTCATGTGTTTGTATGTGTGTGTTTTTTTAAAGTGTTGCAGCAAATTTCAACCCTGTAAATAAAGAGAATAAAAAACAAACTGACACGATTCATCACTGACATAATGCCAAGCCCTGATCGAGAACTCACCTCAAAGACACAAAGCTCATGATGAAGGGAGACTTGGGGTTCAGCGAGACTTTGGGCTCAGCTGAGATCTAATTAGGTGTTGGTGCTATACTTCAGTTGCAAGGAATAACATCCATATTGGTTCAGGCCTTTTAAATCATAAATCACATCATCATTAGAAACAAAGTGCCGGTCAGAAGACACGCTGATACACATCACAGTACCATACCATACCTATACCAAACCAGTTACCTTTACCCAGTGTTCTAGCACAAAATACATCGTGCCTCTCACTCTCTTTCTTTCTTTCTTTTCTGGTCTGCTTACAGTAACTTTTTCTTTTTTTCTTTCAGTTAAGTTAATGTCTGATTTCTGACGCATTTTTCTCACTCCTCTCCAAAAACCTGCCACATATCCGAGTACAAAACAAAAAGAAGAAGAGAAAGAGGGAAACTGAAATGGACAGGTACCTTCTCCTCCAGCTGGTTGAAGACGAACTCGACGACGACGTCGTCCTCGAAGCCGAGGATCTCGTTGACGCGCCGCGTGATCCACGGCTTGATGACCTCCAGGTTCACTTTGGTCATGTCCACCTGCGATTAGATTAGACGTGTCAAAAGAATAAATAAAGCTGTGTACGTAGTCCAAAATATTAAAAAAAAATAACGAAGGCGAGAGGACAACTTTGAAATTCGATGCGTGCTGAATATGGTGGCTTGCAAAAGTATTAACAAGACGAAACGCGTTCTTCCCGTCGGTGTTTTTCACTTGCAAGCTCGTGTTCCCTTACAGTGAATTTTAAAAGGTAAAAATTAATTCCTGGTCAGCAGCATTTCAAAGAAAGCTAGATTTCCTGAAGGAAATAGTAGTGTTTGCAAAAAATAATAATAAAATAAAAAAAGAAATATATGAGAGGGGGAGATACATAGAGAGGAAATAATTATTAAAAAAAAGTAGATGGAGGATTAAAATCTCAACAGAGACTGATCGTTAGATAGAGAATGTGTGAGCGAGTGATAATGACAAGCTAGATATTAAGTTAGCAGAAAAATGAACTGAAGTCAACGGGAGAAAAGTGAGGGATGAAAAACGAAGCAAAGTAGGAGTGGTAGATGGATGAAAACACATGGAGGTCTTAGTAGTATTGCACAGAACGTGTGTCGAGTACGTTTGGAGGCATTATTTTGAAAATTGCTGAAATGGGAGCCGTTCGAAATGTATTCCTATTCAAAGTCTATGAGGGGAAACTGGATAGAAAGAGGGATAAAAAAAAAGAGGAATGCGAGTGGAATATCAAAACGAAAAGTCAGAGCCGTCGAACCTGTAACAAGACCTAGGAAACGAAGTTTCTACGTTAAACAATGAGTCTGGAATAATAATAATAATAATAATAATAATAAGCAGCAGCCAATAAGGGATAACAGGATGGTGCTTATAAACTGAAAGGTTCATGCTTTTCACATGCATAAATATTTAACAGGCTAATTCCTACCTTCTTCTCCAGACATTCTGCAAACTTTAGCTGCTTCAGCAACTTCTTATGCTTGTTACTGAAGCGGTTATCCTGCTCCGCACTGGTGCCCTGCAAAATGAAGGGTGCTGATGATGAACACTGAACTGACAGGGATACAAAGGCACATCCAGGCAAAATCATCCTGAAGGGCGCAAACATGCAGGGGGGTCTTCTTTTTTTTTTTTATCCGACTATAGCTACATTACTGTGTAACAGTCACTCCATCAGTCGATCAGCTAGATAATCCTGTCCCAACAGTAATAACTTACTATAATAACTTTAAATAATCTGCAAACTTTGAGCTAACGCTGTCTTCTTTAAATAAGCTCCAGAAACAAGACCGGAAGCTGAATGTTTTCTCAACTATTTATTTATGATGGGATATTTTTTTTTTTTAACACATGGAGTCCCTGGGCTACTGCTTAAAAACAAAATGAACTTTCCAGAAAGGATGGAAAGGAAAATGCCAGAGAAGCTTAAATGTAAATGTTTTTATTTAAACGCTGACATTCTTAACGGATCCCTTTCACCATGTGTCCAACGCACCGCAACTTGCCAAACACTGCTAATATTTCACTATAAATTAACAGAAGTAACACCAGGAAATGTAGCTATGTCAGAAACTACATCTAGTTAAACCACATATTATATATAAATGTAATACATAAATAAAGAGTTTTGTTGTATAATTAACCCTATACGAACTCTCGAGTATTGAGCAAGTTAGCATAACGCAACGTTACGGTAAAAACCCAAGGTTTAACAGTTAATATTTTCATACTTTAAACATTAGTTGATATTTTAAGCATGCACAAATACGTCACACTGCTTTCATACTGGTTACATTTATAACGCCAGGTGTTTATATTAAAATAATTTACAGAAAACAGGCCTGTGCTAACTGCTACGCTAATGCCTCGCGCACTTATCCGCCATTTTGTCTAACCTACTCGCCACTACAGGATTGTAAATACAGCACGGATTATTAAATGCAGCTTATAACATTTGCGAAGCATACAATCCAGTGAGAAAGACATAAATATGTTTTGAAACCTTGCAAAAATGCGAAAAGTGTTACTTACGCGGAAAAATCCCGCGTCCATTTTAGAACCGTGAGCAAAACGAACGACGGTCACTGGAGAGACAATCTAGTACATCCCACAATGCACCGCGGCCAGTCTCAGCTCGCTCTTCTCTCTTCACTTCCGGATGGAGGGGTCTGTGTGGTTATGTCATCAATCAGCGCCATTTCGGCTTCGCTGTCATCCTATTCAAAACTTTTTTTGTCTTTTCTTCAATAAATTTATGGCAAAAACTGTGCAGCATCAAGGAGCAATTTATGTTCAGTAGTTTCATGTAAACATAATAAATAAATGAGAAAATTAACAATAACAAATGAATAAGCATAGAATACCCTTTGAGTTTAAGCTGAAAATTTGACTGACTTATTTCTTGTTTTGTTGAGCGTAAAATTGTTAAGTAAATTTGTAATGTAATTAATTACATGTAATTACATCCACTATATGACCAAAATTATGCGCACCTCTGACCCTAACCCATATGTGGTTCTTCCACAAACTGTTACCACAAAGTTGGAAGCACAATTGTAGCTATGAAATTTAATATCTGTAGTGTCCGGTACAATTTGTTCAGTTTTACAAGGACATTTGCAGAAGTTATTATATAAACATCTATAACAAAATGTCTATTTAAAAATAGGGTGCCAAAGACATTTGCACTGTTCTTTATATTGTAAAATATATTTCTTAAAAGTTATGACAACGTTCAGGGTTAGGTTAAAATTAGAGTTGTTAAAAAGCAATAAAGCAAAAAAATATAGTAGCATTGAACAGTTATCCTATCATCCAAAATAAATCAAAATGCAGGAATGTATGTGTCTCCATTGCAAGACACTCATTCACACCTAGTGCCATTTTATTGCAGTCAATCCACCTACATTCATGTTTTTAGGAGGTGGGAATAAACCGAAGAACCTGGAGGAAACCTGCACAGACATGGGGAAAACAAAAAATCTACACAGATGGTGTAGAGTTTTAGGAAAAAGCCTTTAGCAATGTATGCATTATTAGATACAATTCAATGACGTATATGGTCACGTGTAACAACTGCGTGTAGGCTTTAAAGGTAGCTCTAATACTTCAAATAGTTATCCCCATACATGTATCATAACATATTTAGACACATTTAAACTTTGGGCATATGTATGGTACCAAAATTAGCTGCTGAGAAGCATTACCATATAGGAACACATGGATGTATACTTGGATTGCTAAAATGGGACAAAAATGCAGACATTAGGATACAACACTAACAGGTGGTGAACACACACACACACACACACACACACACACACACAACACAGATGACAGACTTAGTGACGTCACAAACACTTAGAAATAGGAAAATGAGTAGGAACACGTTTTTTATATGTTATCTTTTTCAGGCAACTAATTAATAATGGCTACCAAGCATAAATTAGAAGACGCTAGAAGTAATAACTGATTCTAATGGTGACTGCACTAGATGCTTAGGTATGCTAGGGAACATTTTGGTGGAGGTCAGATAGAAGCGAGCTCAAGGAATGTGCACATGTCATCAATTTGTCAACTTGTTGCTAAACTTTCGAATGGTTTTCTGTATAAAAGCAGCTAAGTCGAGCAGTGTTTCAGGAACGCTCTGCAGACCGCCTCGGCTTTCATTGCTTCAATAAAAGCCTAATTTTTTTTGCACTCCTTGGGTACGTGAGTTGTTTATTTAAGAGTTTCCACGACAATGGTAACCCAATTTCAGGATTGAACCGGGTTCAAGAGGGTTATAAATTACAGAGTTTTATTTATTCTTTAAACAATAATTCACGAATATCACCATACTGAGCAAATGAAATGGTTTATTTTTTTTCTGATAAATAAACTTACATCACAATTGGGAATAATACAGTTATTTACATTCAAGTTCAGATAATGACTGAATATTTAAAGCTCACCTCCATGGCTCACTATGGCCTCCAAAATCACACCCAGTTAATAAATAGATATGGTTATTGCATTTTTTTTCATTTTGTCTTTTCTTAATATTATTTCTCCATGAGAATGATATGAAAATGGATATTTAAAGACTCAACTCAAAACCATGTCTATTTACCTCCATAATCACTTGTAGTTGATAAAGACAGACATTTTTATGATTCCATTTTGCTTTGAAAATTTTCCAAACGTTACATTCTCTACAGTTTTAATTCTGAACCCACTTTCTGAAACCCTTTGTCTTATGCCTCTCTGTGCTATTTATAAAAGCAACTCACATCACATTTTCAGCTTTGAGCAATCCTTCCACTTGCACGTGCCATTTTCAGATTATGTATACAGTATTTGGACACTTTTCAGGATTAAACCACACAGCTGAGGATGTTCCCAGTACCAACAAAAAACCTACTTTACCTATTCATCTCTCTTGTATCCCATCATTTGCATCCCATTCCTTCACCTTGCATCCTAGACTTTCATCCATATTTAAATGATGTTTCCAGTTTCAAGTTCCACCAAAATATGAATACATGGTTCAGATAACTCAGGATTGACTTCTCTCACCTTTAATGCTTTCTTCTTCATCTTTTCATCATTCCACAGAAGTCCATGTTCTGGGTTTGGATACTTCTAAACTCTTTAAAAATCCATTGATTGTATATAATTCATGAATGAAATTCAGCAGTTAATGCACTATACAACACCAGTCCCTTCTTTTGTTCCTTCATCGCCCCAAAAAGAATGCAGATTTGTTTCTACTTGACTTCTCAAGCTACAACCTCCTAATGTGATGTATACAATATTGACCCTGAGCAGAGACCTGTACTTTGTATGGAATAAAACACTCTGTGTTGTGTTGTTATAGGAAAGCTATCAACAACAGCATGGTGTGATGACGCTTCTAACTAATGCCGAGATCTGTGCTCGCTGTCCTGTTCCGGAAGTGACTCAGCATGTCTGTAACGAGCTCGGGAAGACCGAACACTGGCTCCCAGCCCCAATCTCTCCGAGCGTTAGAGTCGTCAATCCGCATTGGCCAGCTGTCTGCTACACACACACACACACACACACACACACACACACACACACACAAGACAATGCCAATTAGGATTCACAAAATACCAACAGTTACCAAAAGTAACTATATGTCTGTTCATGCTTTCCATCCAGCCATCCATCAGGTCAGGCACCCATTATCCATATATATGTTCCCTAATTCATCCATTAAATTTATCCAAACATCAGTCCTTTAAACATCAGTCCTATAAAACACTCATCTATTTAGCCATCATCTGTCCATTTCTTTTTCCATCTATCCATAAAGTATTTACCCCTTTTTTATCCATCCACCTAATTCAACCATTTATCCATCTTTCCCCTGATGAATCCATCCAAATATCCATCTACCTCTCCATTCATCAATGCACCATTTTATCCATCCATCCATCCATCCATCAATCTGTCCATTCCTTGATTTATCTATTCATCCACTCATTTACCATTGTGTATCCATCCATCCAGTTAGTCATCTGACAAGCCATTGATCTATGTATTTTACCCATCCATTTTATCAAAGAATATAACAATTCAAACACTTCTTATTTTATTCCATCTATTCATCCAGCCACCCACCTAAAAGTCCATAAAACTATCCATCTATACATCCAACCATTTTTAAATTCCCTTCCCATTCATCCATGCATGTATCCATGTACTAATCCATACATCCTTTCATCCATCCCTCCATCTTTCCATTTCACATTTATCCAAAGTCCCACTGCATGTGGTTTGTTTTTTTACCGATGTTTTGGCGGATCGGGTCTGGTTTGTAAGTGACCCTCAGATGAGGAAGGTGTTTGCGGATCTCCTCCACCACCTCCTCAGGTGTGAAGCTAATGGCGGCGATGTTGTAGGTGCGCAGATAAAGCTGACATTCAGGAGTCTGCATGAACTCGACAGTGGCCCTGTGGCAGTCGGAGATGTGCATCATGGGTAGGCGTGTCTGTGGATGCAGGTAGCATTCATGGTGTCCAGTGCTGAGAGCATCATGGAAAATCTGAACTGCGTAGTCTGAAGAGAGCGAGAGAGCGTTACTGAAGCACCTTGGATTCTACAGTTGTTGGAGTCCAAAGTCTAGTCCAGAGTTGTTGTTCATTCTGTGTGAATGGATGAATTTTACCTGTGGTGCCTGCGCCAGGGTGTGTGTAGGCTGAAATAACTCCAGGATAACGCAGACAACGGAAATCCAAACCGTATTTATGGTGGAGATACTGAAAGCAAACAGTTCAACACGACCACACCATTTCCACATCGCACTTATCACGTGAGCCGTATGTAAAGGTGTGTGAGCTAACAGTTACACCTTCACTGGATAACACACAGGTTGAAGAGGTGCCTAAAAATAAAAACGTGATATGAAAAGCTGACCTCGCCCATGAGCTCGGCATGGACTTTGGAGACGCCATAAATGGTGCGAGGCCTCTGGATGCAGAGATCGGGGGCAGGGTCTCTGGGAGAGGAGGGGCCAAATGCTCCAATGGTGCTGGGGACGAAGAGCCGCATGGAGTTCTCCAGAGCCAGGTCTAAGACGTTATGCAACCCTAAGAAGATGAAGAGAAGAGAAGATGGGAAGGAAGAAGGAGAAGAGAGGAGAGTAGAAGATGAGAGAAGATAATAGAGGAGAGGATGAAAGGAGAAGATGAGAGAACAGAAGAGAGGAAAAGAAAAGATGACAGAAGAGAAGAGAAGATGAGATGAGAGGAGAGGAGAGAAAAGAATAGGAGAACCTGTGATGTTGATGGCTCTGGACAGCTGAACGTTGCTTTCTCCCACCGCACTGAGCATTGCGCTGTAGTGCACCAGCCAGGTGATGCCGTTATTCACCACCAGCTCACGCAGCTTCTTGTAATCTAGTACATCAGCGTACACGAAGGGACCTGAAGAGCTCGCACAGTGTGAACAAAAAGAGAACACTTTACACCACAACCAGCATTTAAATATTTCTCATTGAATACAGAGAATACATTTGCGTACCCATGTTAAACACTTCTGGGGGAGGCTTCTTAATATCAGACAGGATCACATTCTCTCGGCCAAACTGCTGCCTGAGATCAGAAAGATTCACAAATGAAAAAAAAAAACTTCAGACCTTTATATTCAGTGCATTTTAGTTTGAGTCGCTTACTTTCTGGTTATAAAATTAACAAAGTGAATGAAAGATAATCTAGCAAATGAACGCTAACCTAGGGAATGGGAGCTAACTTAGAGAGTGAAAGCTAAACTAGGAAATGAAATCTAACCTAGAGAGTGAAAGTTAACCTAATGAGTGAAAGCTAACCTAGCAAATGAACACTAATCTATCAAATGAATGCTAATCTTTAGAGTGAAAGGTAATTGACTGAAAGCTAACCTAGAGAATGAAAGCTAATCTAGTCACTGAAAGCTAGCCTAGCAAATGAAAGCTAACCTAACTTAACGAAAGCTAACCTAGAGAGTCAAAGTTAATCTAGTGAGTGAAAGCGAACTGTGTATGGTGGGTGGTTGCTACGTGGATGTTGAACAATCCTGATTATTCTGCCATTGTTTTTTGGCAGCGTCTCAAACAGAGCTGTCAATCAAGAGTGCTCATTTGAATATTAGGCCACGCCTATATAGTTCAAGAGTTTAGCTGGTGTCTGATTAGCAGTTAATCACATTTTTACATGTTTTGGTTGGTACAATTTTTTTAATATTACCTAGGATTTACATGGGACTTAACTGGGAAATACATGAGTGTACTCTTCAGGTACAGTATATTGTAGATTAAGCCGATGTTAAACGCTAGCCACAATAACACACTCACATACACACCTCAGAATTTGTGCCAGTCCAACACCGAGCTGCCCAAGGCCACCTTCAAATAGAGAGAATGAGATTCAGCACTGTTTGAATCTGGATTCTGATTGGTCAGAAGTTTCTATAACAGCAGTTCTGACAGTAGGACAGCGGTAAATCACAGGTTTATTCTGATACGTTATCACTACTACAGTAACAGCTTGTTCACAGGGACTTGTACTGTTGATGATAACATTTTTAAGGTGAAGTTTTCTGTAGGGGGCGGCACGGTGGTGCCTTTCTGTGTGGAGTTTGCATGTTCTCCCCGTGCATGTGTGGGTTTCCTCCGGGTGCTCCGGTTTCCTCCC
>JAQQZX010000005.1:5496973-5518257 GCA_030068355.1 Notoglanidium maculatum | reverse complement strand
TTGAGCATATAATATGAGAATATGAGTAAAGTATGTGTAACTGTGTAACTATACCAAAAATTATTAAAATAATAATAATGATAAGAAGAAGAAGAAGAAGAAGAAGAATAGATATTGAAGCATCGTACACAGTTTTTATCTTTATACAAATGCATTGCAGAGGTCAATTACAAAATGTTGCTGTAAGCATAATGTCACCTAATAGTAAATGTGTTTCCATAGTAACAGATCCCTTGAAAAACTTTGCTTAAATGGATGATTAATGACTTTTTTCCAAGGCATCCTGTTTATCTGGAAACTCTGCATCATGCTGCACTGTATTTATTCTCACCATGAACACTTTACCTGTTACCTATTCTAATAATTCCTTCCTACAATTACGTGACTAACTGTGAAGTCAAACTTATATATTAAATATGAAATTGTAGCTAAAAAATGTTTCTTGTTGTCTTCTTGTTTTGTCTCAGAGACGATCCTGAATGGTACATGGCCGAGTCTCTGTCGACGGGACAGAGGGGTTACGTGCCAAAGAACTTTGTGGCCAAACTCAACAGCATGGAGACAGAACCGTACGTCGAGCTCTTTCTCTCACAAACACACATATTCAAACACACACAGCCACATATGCAAAACACACTCAGACATGCATCCGACAGCTAGTGTGTGCAGAAAGGCATGAGCTCGAGCTGAGTGAGAACATAAACCGCCACCACAACACATCACACACATTGTCTCAGTGTATCAACTTTAAACATAACATCGCAACCTCGTGCAACCTTCCAAACTAAATCATTTATCTTGAGGAGTGTTTAAAATGCTCATTCGCCTGTGTTTTGGAGAAAAGAACCAATGAAGTTCATCACAAACACACAAAATAATAAAATATGAAAAAGTAGCTGTAGGAGAGAGAGGAAATTAGGCCTTCCATCTCTAGTCCTAAAGCTGTTCAGAAGATGAATGACACCGGACGCAGTTATAAATATGACAGGTAGTTATTCGTTTATTAGTTATTAGAATTTAGGACTGATATGATTTTGATTTTCCATCTGAAACCGAATGCATTGTTCTTTTTTTATACAATCTTTTGCACTGAAATGCATAAAAAAAAAAGCATACAAAGCACCGATAATGTTAAAGCTTGTCTAATTCACAAATCTGGCTGGATTCTCATGAATATGACATTGCACGTGTAAAAAGCTCGTACAAACAATTTTACTAATAAATTAGTTCGTATCCTGTTGGTTAAATGAGGTCGCAGGAGATTTACTGCGATCCAGATGTAGATTTAGATCCCTAATGAACAAGGCAGAGGTGATGAGAAGACACCAGGAGAAGAACCACTTCGAGGAACCATAAATATCTGATGAGGGAACCCATGATCTGGTTACACTCTATATACACTATTACACTATATAGGTGTAGAAGAGTAAAATACTGCCCAGCAGTACTGAATGTGTTGTATCGTTTGTGAATGAGAGTCCTGGGATGAGCAACAGGACAGTCTTTATGATTAGTATCAGTATCCATGTAAGGTTCAATGATCATTCTTGGGGTTATAAAACGATGCGCCTGTAAAAAAGACACAACGCTTGAAATGTGTGGGTGACTGCAGTGAGGAAATACCTCTGAAATACCCCCTAAATGTCATCACAACAGCACCCCAAGGTCTCCCTCACTGATCATAGATATAGACAATGAAGATTTCATATCAGTTCAGTTTCATGTGTGCAGGAGGAAGGAAAATATGCTGAGTTTACAATAAATATACAAAGCATGAACAGCCTCCAGCTCCATATATGATTGTGTGCTGTTGTTGTTGTTCCAGCTGGTTTTTTAAGAATCTCCCCAGAAACGACGCCATGAGGCAGCTGCTGGCCCCCGGCAACACGCAGGGCTCCTTCCTGATCAGAGAGAGCGAGACCACGCCAGGTAACGAGAGGAACAAGAACACACGAAACACCCCACACTTCCTGCTGAAGCCATCAGTGAAATGAATGAACTGTCGCGTTTTAAGGAAGAGCTAAAACTGGCGGATCTGGTCAGGACACATCAGGAAAATATGTAAAACACCATGAAAAGAAAATAATAATATCAAGTCTTGCATATAAGGAACTGCTCTAAGCTTTCTCCTTGTGAGATAACGGTGGAACATAAACATTTTTGCGTTTCAAGCTTGATACTGTCGTGTTTTAAGGTTGCATTTTAAGGTTGAGTGAGTAACACATTGCCTTAACAGGAAATCTGCCATCTTCTTTCACGTGCTAAGGTGCTATTGTATCATGCAAAGTGTGAAAATGATGAAATAATGTTTATGTTCATTGTCAAATATTAATTTAATAGCACCAACATTATAACTGATAAATAGCGAGTATGGTCAATTTAAAGAACATTTCTAATTAGACTTCATTAATATCTGAGTCTGAGTCCACTGAGATTTTCTCCAACCAGATTCCATCATTCTTTATTAATATAAGGCTGGAAAAAAATTGTGATCAGCTGCATGACTGATTTGAGTTTTCCTAAAATGAGCGAGCTTGCCGAGTGTGCTGGTTGTGGAGACAAATCAACAATGGTGCAGTTACCGTTACCATCCCCACGCTGATTATTTTCCTCCAGGAGCATGACGCAAAGTGTTTCACTCCTCTTATAATGCAGCCAAACCACATGTTGTACTTTTTATACATTTATATTTGCATTTAATTTAGTGGAATATCCAAGTTACTTACATTATCGAAGTTATAAGCAGTCATTCATGATAAATAAACATCTCCTTAAAGAAAAATTCTATCCTTTTATGTGGCACACCCATCATACAAATCCCTGTGAACGAGCTGTTACTATGGAAACGATACCGTATTGGAACGGGTGCATTAAATGGGCCGGCTCACCGTTCGTAGCGAAGTCGCAGTTTTTAATCCCAACGATTCCAAAAACACTCCGGCAACATCTTACACCATAGATCATAAAATTTACCATGAAATTCAAGATATCTTGTTAAAGCATCTATATTTGAAATACTTTCAACCGATCCATTCCGTTTTCGTATAGTTATTCTGTACGTGCTGACGGGCCTCGGCCGTCTCGCGGGCTGAGGCAAAGGAAAGAAAAGATAAGGCATGTTTTGTTCAAAGCTTCTACAGTGACACCGTGAATAGAGAAAAAGTTTGAAATTTCAAAATAGAAAGTTGAAAGTTTGGGTTTCAAATAGATCACTAACCGTGAATTTGCAGAGTCACATGCTTTCAAAACAAAAACAACACTTTGGCTTCTGTGAGCCGGCCCTTTTAAAGGGCGGAGTCATCGATTCGGGAGAAAGATTGTTGATATTTTAACTCCACAGCCAAACAAATACACATCTCCCTTCAGTGCTCCGTCAGAAGCTCCGCCCCCAAATTCATGGCTGCGCATTGGCAAGGCAATGACACTAAGAACAACACCTCAAAATTAGGTGTCAGTCACTTACGCAAGACTATAATGGGAGTGTGTGTGTGTGTGTGTGTGTGTGAACGTTATATTCCGATATTCCTGTTAAGCAAGCTTGCATTTACTTTTGAATAAAGCAGATTGAAATAAAACTTTTTTGGTTGTGGAGTCTAAAACTATGAATATTCCTCTGCTTCGCAGGCAGCTTCTCTCTCTCTCTGCGAGATCTGGATCACAATCAAGGCGACACCATCAAGCACTACAGAATCCGCAACCTGGACGCCGGCGGCTTCTACATCACCAGCAAGATCTCCTTCACCTCCCTGGCCGAGCTGGTCAAACATTACACTCGTACGTACACCGACACACTAAACACTCCAGATGTGTTCAGTACATTGACTCACGGCTAAAGCTGAGGTTTACGTTAATAAGACTGCAACTCATCCTGCAAACCGCACCTGGGAAACGCTCACGATAAGCCGTCGGCACACCTACGACGCGTCCGCACGAAGCCGATGTGAAGCGGTGGAAAGAGTTTTAATATATCAAGACCCTCATGTCAAGCTTTATTTGCCAAGTACCAAATAAATATGATATAAAATCCGGTAACAAAGCATAGAAAAAGATAAAAAAGATACACCATATAAAAACATAAGAAAAGACTACACACAAACACGCAAATAAAAAAGACCACGCGCAAATAACAAATACCACACGCAAACGACACGCAAATAAAAAATACCACACGCAAACGACACGCAAATAACAAATACCACACGCAAACGACACGCAAATAAAAAATACCACACGCAAACGACACGCAAATAAAAAATACCACACGCAAACGACACGCAAATAAAAAAGACCACGCGCAAACGAGACGCAAATAAAAAAGACCACGCGCAAACGACACGCAAATAAAAAATACCACACGCAAACGACACGCAAATAAAAAATACCACACGCAAACGAGACGCAAATAAAAAATACCACAAGCAAACACACAAATAAAAAAGACCACGCGCAAATGACACGCAAATAAAAAATATCACGCGCAAACGACACGCAAATAAAAAAGACCACATGCAAACGACACGCAAATAAAAAAGACCACACGCAAACGACACGCAAATAAAAAAGACCACATGCAAACGACACGCAAATAGAAAAGACCACACACAAATGGCACACAAATAAAAAAAAATGATCAAATGACTACCAGCTGATTTAAAAAGACGCAGCTAGCTAGCTGGCTGCTACAGTAGCTGTCTGACTTTTATTGGATGTTACTTTTACAGGCAAGAAGAAAATCTCGAAATGAATCTCCTGTGCAATTTTAAAAACAGATATTTGACTATTTTAACTGATCCACACGGTCTTGCAGCTAAGACACAAAAATGAGACACCATGATTAGATAAACACCCTAAACAAGAGCGTGCAGCTTCCTGTATAGTTCTTGCCTTATCTTGTAAAAAAATATAAACGTTTGTATACGGCAGCCCTGAAATATGTGTATTTTAGGTCATGGTGTTTTGGGGTAGGGGGCCATGATTTCAAACTCTCACCCATGTACACGTGTATAATGGAATAATTGGTGCAGCTTGAGCTAGATGAGCTACAAGTCATCAAAGACCTGAAACACTTCGCTTGGTTTCCGTCAGCGTGTGGCTTAAACCTGTGTGCAGAAACCCATGTAACATTTCCTTTGCGATCAAAGATATCTTATTGTTCAACCTCAGGTATTGTTCTCTCTCTCTGTCTCGCTCTCCTTCTCTGTGCAGGAGACTCAGACGGCTTGTGCACACGTCTGGTGAAACCGTGCCAGACACGAATGCCACAGAAGCCGTGGTGGCAGGATGAGTGGGAAATTTCACGTGAGTCACTCAAGCTGGAGAGACGACTGGGACAAGGACAGTTTGGAGAAGTCTGGATGGGTCAGTACTAACTTAAAGACAAACAAACAAACAATCCTGAACCACCATTTTGTGTCTGTCAGTTCCTTTTTGTTCAACTGAGCTATATAATACAGGGATTACGCTGAAGGTTTTATTCCGATAACATCACGCTAATTTGCCAGTGATTACAATTGTTATTTATTTAAAGTTATTTATTTATATGTTATTGATTTAATGCTGTAGAACGTCCACAAAAGAGCAAACAGACCTCCTTCACTGCTTTGGTTCTTTTTTTTCATAATGAGCTTCTCAGCTGACCATCGCTACCAGCTAGTTAGCATCACCAGGTACACAGGTTAGCTAGCTAGCATGACATACGTTTCTATAGAGGCGATTCATCCAAAGCATTATCTTACCTAGCTCTCTACATGATAAAAATACATATCTAATTGATTTACGTGAAGCTGGCTTCAAAAATAGCTCAACGCTTTACACAGATTGCATTTAAGTTGCTTCTAGGACCAACGCTGTTAATTCTGAATCCAACTCCAGACCTTTACCAGTAAGTTCTTCCTCTTGGATAGATTCATTCCAGTTTTGCTACATTTCTTGCCTTTTCTACACTCAGTATCTGGCTGTGCTGCACCACCATGTTTTCCTTCCCGTGCACACGGAGATGGAGTGGAGTGGAGGGAACAGGGGGCAAGATATTGGACTGGAAATTTTACTTCTTCCATTCCAATCTTATCATGTTTTCTTCCATTGATGTCCATTTCCTTCTAAAGCTCTTGGCGGCTGTTCACACCACAGAGCGGCTGGGGTTCAAATTTCACAGAGACCCGCTCCTCGAGGTTGAGCTGCATTCAGTGGCACCGCTTTGCCAATCCTGACGACTGAACAAATCGCACACATAATAAATCAGTTATTGACATGCTAAAGGAACGTTTAGCACAGTGTGTCCGTTGGCGGACCGCCCTGTCTCTGGGTGTTCTCGGGTGTTTGTTTAAACGCCTCTGTGAATTTGTTGGAACTGGTCAGGAATCAACTTGAATCTCGGTCTCCGTGCTAAACCCTTTGGAATCGAATGAATAAGCGACAGATGTGAAGGAACGCGTCTTAACCTGAGCACTGAGTAATTAGAGTAAATCTCCTTTCAAGCTACAAAGCGCTGAATGGGAATCGGCACGCCTGGGAAACCAGAGAGCTTTTTTTTTCTCAACAACAGGAGTTCTTTAATCCGAAATGTCAATGTTGCGTGATAGGAATGTCCCTAAATACAATTCATCCTTAACTTCTGTCTCACTGCTGGGAAATCAGGTTTATCAGAGCAACTATGAAATCCAAATGACTGAAATTTCAAGATAAGTCTGTGAAATTTCTCTGTTAAATCCAGGAGCTTTATAAATGCAGTTTAGGCTTAATAGGTGATCAGTGCTAATAAAGTATTTTGGAAAACCTAGGTTAGTACTCTGTATAAAGTTTATTGAGCTACCAGAAAAACAATTGCGCTGTGGTAGGAAAATAATCAACAACAATGTGATGGAATGGATGGAGTTGAGTATTTTCCTACGACAGCATGCTCCTGAAATGTTTTATTCCCATTATACCGAAGCAATTTAGCAACACTTTTTTGAATATTAAATAAAGTATGATACATTATAGTATTGCAATCCACTTATCGTTTCATTTAATGTTGTGTAACATTCGCAAATCAAGTTCAAAACAGTCCCTGTTCTCACTTACATTACAGCAGCTGTAACAGTCATTCCCTCGTGAGCCTTTAGCTCTGACTGTTACAGAGCGCTAGCACTGGAGACTCCTTCCATAAACGCCAAATTGTTACCATAGAAACAACAGCACATTAGAACGAGTGCAATAATAGAATATAGCTGCACTATTGCCAGACCTGCTGTTATAGAAAATTAACTATGTGCAACATAATTGGGTCACTTTGCCCTTTTCATTAGCGCTTGTTTGCTATTTAGCCCTAAACAGGATGCTGCCGTGTTGTGATGACGGCAATAGTGATGCTATCTCTATAATCCATCTGTGTTTGGGACCTTTTTTTGTCCCTTTCCAATCACAGCCAGTATAATAGAGAGCGGTGAGATACACATAGGTGCCACCATGACACCTAGCATGTCACCTTGTACTTTTACACAACAAGCTAGAAGTTGGGCTGATTGTCTTGCTACATTTTTAATGTTGATTTCAACTTATAGTGATCATAATACACTAAATAATGGCACAAAAACCAGTTAACGTTTTTTTCCCCATCCCCTTAATATCATGTGATTAGCATAAAACTAATTAGCATAAAACTAGCATTTCCTGTGTTCTTTGTTTTGCTACGTAGTGCTGGAATTGCGTCTCTCAGCCTCTTTACTTTCTTCTAATGTTGCAATTTTGCTAATTAAAAATTAATTTTCACTGTAAAACCAGGAAATATCACCATAATCATAAAACATATTTCATGACGCATGTTTATCATCACAGGAAACAAAATTTGAGACTTTTCGAGCCACGTTTGATTATTTCTAACCCGACTTAAGTCCAGTATTATTTATTTAATGCCACAGCTATCTATCTATCGATCTAGCTATCATTATTTCATCATATATTTAATTGTTTATTTATTTATTGTTTAATTGTTTCATGAATAAAGTCCAAAAAACCCTCCATACACAACTGCTCACAAGCCCACATTATTTAAAAAGGACAGCATTAAGTGCCATAATACACTAATTTATTTAATTACAGAATCTGCTTGGATACAGTTTTATCCGCCCAGGTTTTAGTCACCTAATTTGCTTATCATGATAGTCAGAACAATTCTGGCTCTCATCTAGGTGGGGTTGAGTTTTATTCACTCCCAGCTTATGTTCCAGTGAACAGAGGAAGTTAGCGTAATCGCTACACAACACACACAAGCCAGTTGTCTGATTCACACCAGTGAGGTTTGCGTGTTCCCTGAAGCCTCACACGTCATTGACGTGACCCGACTGTCAGGCACCTAAGTGCGAAGTGCCCGGGGTTAGGATTAGCCACTCCCTGGGGTATCTATCCGAAATGATAAAGACAAGAGATAGCATAAGTGTGAAATCACATAGAGGGGCTGAAAGCTCACAATTATTCACCAATTCATCTTCAAATGTTACATCAGCTTGACTCACTGCTATCAGAAAAACTGACTGTATCATTAATCTTTATTCATTCTAAATATAATGCTAATACCTGTATATAATCCTGGAGACTGATATATATATATATCATTTTATTATTTTAGATGGATAAATTGACTTTACTTCTATCCACCCACCCAGGTTTGTACAATAGTAACCGGAGAGTGGCCATTAAGAGTCTGAAACAGGGCACCATGTCCATCGACGCTTTCCTGGCCGAGGCTAACCTGATGAAGAACCTGCAGCACCCACGACTCGTGCGCCTCTTCGCTGTGGTCACACAGGAACCCATCTACATCATCACCGAGTACATGGAGAACGGTGAGCTTACAGAGGTTGCAGAGAAATGGTCTGATAAAATCACAGTGTGGTATCCGCCTGACTCAATATCAGTATCACAGCATGACCATTTATTGATTATTCTGTATCCTGGTATGCTAGAATTACAATTTTTGCCATGCTATATGCAGTATGCCAATATATTTGTGACTAAGAACAATTTGTTAATGCTAATCTATATTAGTGAACTTTATTGCTTTAAATGGCTAATCTAGATTAGCAAGATTTATCATGCTAGCTGTGAAATCGATCTCAGGGAAGTTTATCTCAGTTAAAGTGGGAAATCTACATGAAATCTACATGGTACAGAATGACTGGAAATATCATGTTAGCAAAATGATTAGTGTAATTGGGGAAATCTAGGCTTGTGAAATTTATCAGGTTAGTAAAGTCTTAATGCTAGTCAATCTAGCTGTGGTATTGATCTTAGGAAATATTTATTCAGGTAAACCGGGAAAGTCTGAGTGACATTTTTGTCAGACTAACTGGAAAATTGAGGTTAGCAAAATTGATTAGGTTAACTGGAAAATTGAGGTTAGCGATATGTATCAGGCTAGTTAATGCTAATGTACGTTATTGACTTTTGTAAAGATAACTGGGAAATTTTTGTGGGTGTTTTTTTGCGAAATGAGGCGTGATTGATTACACTAAGTGGGCAGTCTGAGTTAGTGGTATTTATCAGACTAATTAAGAATCCTAGGTTAGTGAAATACACTTCACAGTTGCTTTCAATCTCAACAACCTTGCTTGTAGGCTTCCCTGATAAAGTGTATTTCTTTGTTCAGTAGCTGCACCAAGTAATGAGCTTTAGCATCTGATTAGCACAGCTAGCATACCTTCATCTGTTTGACTAAAACACGTAGCCGCATGAATGTGCGTTCTGTCCCAGGTTAAAAAGGAGTGTATTGTCTGTAGTTAAAGCTGGATTTGACTTCCTGACCCAGTTTTTTTGTTCACTGTTTAGCTGTTTAAGAGATTTGCCAGTCATCAGTTTAACACAATCCTCAGCAGGTCTCTTTATTTATTTATTTTTTTATTAGAACCCTTTTGTTGCACTGGCATTGTTAAACAGGAAGCTGTGGTATTGTGTTAATACCAGGTGCTGAGATTATGGAGCCGTGTGTGCATAAGACACGTATTGTCCTTTATTTTGAACTTTCAAACTGTGTGTGTGTGTGTGTGTGTGTGTGTGTGTGTGTGTGTGTGTGTACTTGTTACATATTTGAGTACCAAAAGACATATTTAACCAACAGAGTAAAAACATTTTTGGGAATTGAGAACATTTTGGCTGGTCCTCACTTCTATAAAGGGCTGTTTAAAGAATTAGGTTTAGGTTAGGGTTAGGATAAGGGTTAGGGTTAGGTTTGGGGTGAGGGTGATGCTGTGATGGTTAAGGTTAGGGTAAGGAGCTGGGGAATGCATAATGTCAAAGAGTGTCCTCACGAAGACAGAAGTACAAGTGTGTGTGTGTGTGTTTGTCTCTGTGTGAGAAATACAGAAAAACAGCAAAACAGAAAGTGAGACAGAAAGTCAGAGTTAGATGAAGGTGTGTTAATTGCTGTGTAAGGACTTAACAGCTTACTTGTCCTCTAGCTGAGGTAGGGCTGGAACCTATAACGCCTCCTATACACTAACTATAGTACACACCCATATTCATAGCTTTTTCAGAGTGTGTCAAATGAGCTCGTTTTTTAAACATTTTTTTAAGCACAATCTTTTTTTTTTTTTTTTTTTTTAAATTCAGGGATTTTAACTCTAAGCAAATTTGCAAAAATCTCATCTTAGATTACAGAATCCTACGATTTTCTGCCAACTTCCTTAAGCAATCTTAAGCTACTTGAATACAGAATAGGTGAAAGAGAAACTAGCAACTAAGCATGAGCTGTCTAGATTTTTCCTTTCCCCCTCCTACCTTTTTTCCACCTTGTCTTTTGTTCTTTTCCCTCCAAAATGCATGAGTTCGCCTCCTTTTCTTTTTCCGCGGTCCATGTTGGCCAGGCCACACCCTAATCAGGCTCAACCAATGAACAAAGCACAGGGTAGGAAAACGTGACCTGATCTAACATCTAACGTAGCACATCGTGTTTGTGTCCTCAATGACATCACAGCAAGTCACTGACCAACGTTTGACTATAAACCGAGATGTTTTTGCTTCATATTTTATGTAAAATAATATCTTTTGAGACTAGCTAGCACCTTTGTTTTCTCTTGATATATTTAACTGCAATGTGACTGCATGTACTGTATTAAGCAGGAAAGTTCAATCATAAACTTAATTTTACTCGGTTCTTGTCAGTGTTTCCATGTTTCCTGATTCTGCAAAGATCATCTGTAATTTGTGTCCAAGAATGAATTTTTCCTCTTATACCTCATCAGTTTTCCAATAATGACTCATTTTTTATTTATTAAGGATGACATCACATGTTTATATATACAGTTAACGTTGTGGAACGTCTCAAAACAAGTCAGTTCCTGTTCACGCTTATGCAATAGGCTTTGTTTTATCTCTTGAAATTAATAAGCCAAAAGAAATGCAGCTAGTCATGTTACTGAGAAACCGTTAACGGAGCGTAAACTCCTCTGTCCTTCTTAAAAAATGTAACGTTACAGCTTTCCAGTTGAGACTGGAGACTCCGTCAACAAATGTTACACAAACGTCTCCTCAGAGAGAACCTCACCTTATCAATCATTATATATATATATATTTTATATTTGTTTGATGTATAGATTTCTGTGAATGAGCTGTTGCTATAGAAACGATAATGTAATCGAAGTGTGATATTAAAATGATTATTTGAGCTTTAACATTGATAGGGTTTGACTTGTTATAGCTAGTACGTGTACCCACCACACAACTCCCCTGTTTCCTCTCACGTGCACACACACACACACACACACACACACAAACCTGAATAGCTGATGAAAGAATGCACCTCAGACAATAGTTAAATAAAATAAATATTAAGTTACTCATTATTGGGTCATGTCTGGTCTGTTGAACTCGGGGGGATTATAAGAAATCTCCAGTAGTAGGACAAAAAAACCCACTAAGGAGTATACAGATGCAGGTTTGTTAATGCTTCATTTCCTGTCATGAATGTGTGTGGTTCCACAAAGACACATATTGGCTTCCTCTTTCAGAAAAAAAAGCAGCATATGACCCTGAAGGCATGTGTGTTTGTGTTGTTTAAGGCCGGATGAGGCTTGCGCTCCTTTTGCAGCCTCTAAAAAAAAACATCAAAGCTAAAGTGACTTAAATTGCATAGGTCATCTCTGAAAATAGCTACACTAAGACCGTCAAGACCACACCGTAACACTCCGTCACAGGCTTTGTCTCTAAAACAGACATCTCGGTCTATTTTTGTGGTCCGTAAGCCGATAGCTAGACAGGACTACTGACTACTGTCAGACCAAACCTCACGTTTACCGCTCATCACGTTTCGTAGTTATATATAAAATTCAACCATTATCTTACGTTTACATCTGAATCTTAAGTTCCATTTAAAGTCGTATACAATTTAGTTTATTAATTATCCAAAGAACCCTTGAGCAACGCTTTTTTCTAGGAGTGTACCAAGTTTCCTGACAGATGACACGTTCTTGGTACTGAGAAGAAAATATTGACCAATAATCTGGAGTTTGTACCACACACTACCCCAGTCAGTACATACACTCTTAGAAAAAAAAAAGGTTCTTCTTCAAGAATTCTTTGTTTAATTAAAGGTGCTTAACCACCACATGATGGAATAATACACTGAGTTAAACAAATCAAAACTAGATTCTTACAAAAAAAGAGGGTTCTTCAAGGGGTTATTTGCAACATGAAGGGTTCTTTGCCTCCAAAAAGAGTTCTTCTGGGAACCTGTTCTGATAGTTTGTTGTAGGGTTCTACATAACAACTTCCCTCCAAGGGACAACCGAAGAACACTTAAGGGTTCCAGATTTAAAGGTTGTTTGTCTGCGTGTGTCATATTTTACATCCCCACAACATGTTTTGCACAACGCTTTTGTACGTAAATCGCCCAGATCAGTTCTTAGTAAACAAAAAAGGTTTTGTAATCTACTTCAGATTCATTAATCTGCTACGAATGTCGGTAATCCACTTCAAACATTTAGTAATTGTTGTACTTAGTATAATCAAGTTTTTAATGGTTGATTAAGCACTTCAGTGGTTAGTAATCTACTTCCATGTTTATAATCTTTTTTAAATTTTAGCAATCCACTACAGATTTTAGTAACCAAGCTCAAATTTTAGTAACTAACTACAGATGTTACTAATCAAGATACATTTTTAGTAATCTAATTCAAAATATTTACTTCAATTTCTAGTAAGCTACTTTAAGTGTTAGTATTCAGCCTCTTCTTGTAATGTACTTATAATTTTGGTAATCAACATAAGTGTTTAGTAACCTGCTTGATTTTTTTAGTAATTACTCCCATTTGTGGTAATCTACGTCAAGTTTTAATGATCTACTTTTTTTAGTACTCGTAATCGTCTTCTAAATCAAATTAAGGGGCAACACTACACATGAATGTGTCCTCAATCCGGTACGGTATGTCTGAATTGTTTGACTCTATATTACAGATGTGATGCTCAGATTACTTTGACTAACGTGAAATTAAAGTGTTATTATGAATCTAATAGTATTATTCTTTCTTACTGGATCTCACAGCATGGTCAAGTCTTTTAAGGCTTCGTTTTTCATTAAAATGACTAGGGTATAAAGATAATTTAATTCAATTCAATTCAAATCAATATACTAAATTCACTACAAATTCATTATACATATACAAATTGAATTGAATTGAATGTAAAGATAAACAAACTATAAAACTTAATATTAAAGAGATTGTGTGGATCAGTTGAACGTCCACGGGTTTGCTGTAGCGAACACTAATAAGTCATTACACGTAACTGCACGCCCTGAACGTGTGATTCGTTGCCGTTTATTTAAGCAAAAGAGTTATAGTATTGTTGTCTGCTTGGCTGACATGGGAACTCACCTCGTTCTTGTGGTTATGGGCCAGATTAGACCATTGTATTTGTTTTGTACCTAACGTTCATGTCCGTTTTCTAAAACAATCGAACCTAGTGTCTGGCCATTCGCTGATTCACTTCTCTTTTCTGAGAGAAGTGCACACTTCTCCTCTGGGAGAAATCCATACAGGAATGAGCATGACGTGGCCTTTATGACACACACATGGCCTGTAGACTCACTGCGGAACGAGGGAGACAAAACACGCTGTTATTATTAACGCTAAGCAACCATAACACACTCACAATGAGAAGAATAAACCCGTACATCCCATAATAATAACAACTTTCATCTTTCTGGACAATATGAGGTTGCATGCTTGATACGTACAGTATGTTTTTATTTGACAAGGCTGTGTGTTCAACCAGTCATTGTCATCATTTCTTGTCATTATCTCAGTCTCTGTATGCGTCTGAATAAATACGATCATAAAACAAGGTTCTATTAGTGCTTTTTCCCGGCTAAAATCGCTTAAGCTCTGCGTTTCCCTTTCAAATTGTTGCTCTGTGTGCTAATGTCAAGCAGCGTAGATGGTAAATTATGACCAGCGTAAGTGTTATATCCAATCTGTTTGATTCCTTATGTTTTACATAAAGCATAAAGACTCTGTGTAGTGCCGTTATTGTAAAATGATGCGTTTTATCACTCCAAAGTTGATTATTTTTCTACGATTCCTCTTATGCCATGGTAAATTACCAACGATAACAATTTTTCATTTATTAAACAGCACACAAGTCACTTACATTATACCAGCTACATATCGTCATCCCCTCACTTACTCTTGAACTTAATACGACAAAGAAATTCAGCTTTTAACTGAGAAGCTGCAAAAATGTCAATAATTCCATAAACTTGGTAAATTACTATGTAATAACCTGTACCATGACACTAAACATTAAACGTAACTACAAATGGCTAAAATGTATGATGCATCTTTCTTGATGAGAAAATTGCTGTAGTATAAGAGGAATAAAACACTTCAGGATGTCAACTCATCAGCTGCGGCGCTGATTTTGTTGTGCCTGTAACGGAGTGTTATTCCTTATTTACACCTTGTCAGATCTAAAAGCACACAATAGTCAACACGTTTTGTACAAAGCCGTTGAGATACTCTTGGAAGCGGAACCTTGCAGCACATTGGCACACGCTGCTCTCGGTGATCCATGTTGAATGCTGCAGGATCAGAAACACCTTTTGTGTTCCTTTTGCACACATACCGCATGTGTCGTCATGTGAATCCCAGCACACGCTGTTCCCCTCGAGAGCCCTCGCAACAAAAGCGCCTTCATGGAGAGGCGATGTGATAATCTTTTTTGTTTAGAATAGACAATTGTTGCTTGTGTTGTCATTAGCCTCTGCTTTTCCTCCAGGCCTTCTCTCACACTCTCATCCACAAAGTGCACTCACAATATTCACAGACTTGCAAATTCACACGTGTTAAGGTAAATGTTAAGGTCAGGTGACGGGACGGGGCTATCACTCTTGCTTGCCAAATTGCTCATTTTATAGGAGACCAGTTTCCAAAACACAAAAGCATTATCTAAACTTGATAATGAAACCCTTAACGTGTCGAGACTGGAGTTCCTCTAACTGCTTTTTTCCTGGAGTCTTTTCCTCACTCCTCCTAAAGGAAGTTCCTAAGTGCAGAACGATTCCTCTTTTTCCAACCAAACATCTCAGAAGCGTGAGGCTGAACATCACAGTGACTGACTGCGGGATTTCCTGAGAATGTTATGTTCTCCTTTTAGAATCGAAAGCTTTTCTGCTGCCTGTTGTGCCCTTATATCAATTCTGGAAGACGCTTGGCAGCAAAATATCATTTGTTAGTCTGTCGCCTCCCTTCCCGTTGTCTGTGCGTTTATCCAAAACATGAGACCCAGGTTCATGCTCCTGTGACGAATTCCATCCTTATTTCACCTGTTGGAATTGTTCTGCAACACATACAGTCTTATCCTTATTATTTATCAGTTACGTCAGCTGTTCATTTGTAGTTTGTATGCAAAACATACAAGTTTGTCTTGCATTTCCTCCTACATAAACAAACACACACACACACACACACACACACACACACACACACACACACTAGTATCCACTGGCTCTAGATAATGGACCGCTGGTATTCCCTAAATAGCTATGCTAAGGTTTACATCACGGGTTAGTGCACAGCTTTTTACTGTCTTTGTCAATAATTCCCCACTTGCGTCACGGTTCCCATGGCGACAAATACCATGTCTTGGAGTCTCCTCCTCTGTCCTATGTTTGGTTGTTACTCTATAGTGTGCACCCATTTTATGTTAGCTCATTGATTAGTTTGCCTATGTTTTGTTTCATTGTTTCATTGTGAAGTCACGTTTGTTGTTATTGTTCATTTCTTAGCCTTGTTTTCAAATTTCTATTATCTTTAACTTCCTGATTTTCACCCTTGTCTGTTTCCCTTGTTTTGTTTATGGACTTAACTCTGACTTCTGCTATGTACAACGATTAGGATTCATGTATTTCCCTTAATAAAGCCTATTTCTGCCGAATAGAAGTGGCCTTATTACATAAGGTGTCCCTCAGGGGTCAATCCTAGACCCACTTCTATATAATCTATACAGTTTACACTGGGCGTTGAAAAAAAGACATTTTTTATAGTCTATTTTCTTGAATATTTGTTAATAGTCTGTGCAATAGTCTGGTGTGTTTAGTATGTTACATGTCATACATGTGTGCAATCTCCATGATCAGTTCCTCGTAGGTCTAATCTAAGAGATTCTTCTGATTCTTACTGCTATTATTACATCTTACACAAGCAAACCTCAGTATGCAAGGATAACTGTGCAGATAAAATATTTACTCCGAGAAATGTCTGTTTTTGTCGCAGTGCTGAATGTGATTGATAACGCGTGTGTGTGTGTGTGTGTGTGTGTGTGTGTGTGTGCGTGTGTGTGTGTGTGTTTTATATTCATAGGCAGCCTGGTGGATTTTCTGAAAACGCAGGAGGGATCAAATTTGCAAATCAACACTCTGATTGATATGGCTGCACAGGTCAGTTAAACTCATGTCCACTGACCACTGAAGAGCAGTGAATTAACATGAGCAAATGTTGAATTTAACATTAATAAACCATGACTCATTCACATTCAGTCAAAACATCTTGATTAGTCATTTTTAATTGATCTAGCAGGTGTTATGATTAAAATACAAAAAAAACCAACTAAACATATGATTAAATTATTTTGAAACTTTTTATTCATTTCAAGCTAAAAAATGAATGCTTTGCTGTGTTGGCAGATTATTTATTTCTAGAAGCAGTGGATAGCCTGCAATGTGCAAAAGCATCTTTCTGCAAAAAGGTCTAGAAGGGAAAAAAGTAAACAATAGTGCAGTTCCTAGTTGGATTTGATGATTTGCTTTATTATTTGGTTTAAAAACATAGCTTGATACAAGTGTCAGTTACTTTGCTGATGGAGCATTAATGCTGCAGTCTAGGGATTATTAATGTTAAGTAATATAGTAAAGTAAAGAAAAAAGTGTAAAGTGTTGTGTACATACAGTATTTCTTTTCCCACAGGGACTAATACAAGATTTTAGAATTAAGCAGACTGAAAAATTTCCTAACAACATGCTTGTGCAATAGTCTGGAAAGCTGGTGGTTAATCAGCTCTGATGATCCAGTCCATAATCTCATAATAAGAGTGAATGAAAGCTCACACAAACAGATCCAGGATGATTTCACTTTTCTAAATTAATGCAAATATCCTTTTGAATATGAATACTACTACTACTAATAATAATAATAATAATAATGCGCTTTACTGTAAAAAAAAAGCACCGAGTGCTTCAGGACCGTATGTAATCCAAACAAAGACTTCGCCAAAAATACTGCAGAATTTAGCTTATTGTTGATTATTTTCCTGCAACAGCACATCCTGAGGTGTTTTATTCCTCTTATACCACAACAATTTCCCTAACAATCTTTTATTTATGAAATGTTTACGACAACATTAACAATCTTTTATTTATTAAAATCAGATGCGTTTTTTCTGGCGACACCCACAGCGTCACTTCCAGGACACTTTTCTCAAGCGCTCATTGTCACTCTATTTCTCATCAAGTCTGTATTTATTTTAGAAATGTTAGCTAAAATGATGGAAAGAAATTGCATTTATTTCAAATATTCATCGTGGTAATCATAAATCACTGGGTTAAAAATGACAGCCAGGATCAGTTTCTCCTCCACCATTGTCGCTATCGTAAGTCCCGCCTCTTCTTGATTTTGATTGGCTGGTGAGAGAGAAATGCCGTCGATGAGCTCAAAAGCGTTGAAACCAAAAGTTTAACTATTTTCAAATGAAAGTATCCGGAGCGCAGTGGAAGCAAAAAGCTGTATGCTGAGGGCGTTTTTGCGGAATGCTGAGCGCTGTAAACGCTGTAAACTTTATGGCATTGATATACAAAATGGATGCTGCCAGGCCCTTAATGTTGTGGAGCGTCCTCGAAACAAGTTACTTCCTGTTCCTGTTATAGCAGCTATAAACAGGCGTTCCCTCACCAGCCTCTCTTTTCTCTCTCAAGAAATTAAAAAGGCAAAAAACGACCAAGATGTTATATTACTGAGAAAGTGGAACGCGTAAACTGCTCTATCCTGATGATTCGGAAAACTTAAAGTTACAGCTTTACCTCTGATACTGGAGACTCCTTCCATAAATGTTAAAGTAACTTCTCTTTACATATTAACATTACACACGTGATCAAAACACGTCCATGTGGAGCGTCCGCCATGAAAGCCCCTGCGAACGAGCTGTTGCTATAGAAACGCTAAAGTATTAAAACAATTAATATAAAGCTGTGATTTTCAGTTGCACTGCTGTCAGAGCTGCTGTTATAGAAAACTAATCAACACCTTCTGACCAATCACAGCCCAGAATTCAGCAGCGCTGTGGTACCGGGGCTGATACATCAGCTTTGCAGGTCACATGAGGTCACGCTGATCATGTGACCTTGTGAGACTCTTCCATTTTACACAACTGCAGTGATACGAAACCTGTAATGTCCCTTTCAAGCTGGAATCAGTCCTACTTTCAGATTGTCTCAGGTCAAAGAAGTGTGTGTCTTTATAAAGACAGGATGTCTGCCTTTACAGCCATGCACACACAACACACATTTCTCTCTACTGACTGGCAAAAAAAACCTGTCATGACTCACTTACGTGTGAAATTTTTGCTTATCAGCTTCAGTTTACATTTCACACACACACACACCCAGGGGGTACATTTCTGTGAAAAGCACACACACCTCCTGAAAAGTTAGCAACCTCTGCCAGAGATGAATATCTTTCAGGTTTTTTTTGTTTTTTTGTTTTATCATTGAGTACTTATCTGCTGCCAGTACAATAACAATGCATCTGCTCACACACACACACACACACACACACACACACACACACACACACACCATCCCACTTTCATTTCTGCTACGCACTAACACCTCTCCAATCCTCACTCTGCTGGTATAAACCGCTTTAGATGAAGTATTCAGTGTTAATGAACTTCATGGATCTAAAATACGTAGCATGAATTATTTTAAAAGACTAGTTTTGCATTTTTAATTCTGTTTCTACACTTCAAACTTCTTTTCCAAGACAGATTACAGAAAAAATTCAATCTTGAGAATCTGGATCATTTGTTCATTTCAGGCTTCTGATTTGAATATATTTAAATTGCCTCTGGGTGGCACGGGGCATTACTGGGGGTAGTGAAGGGTGACATGAGAAGAGAAAGTGGCAGAACGTGTCGTGATATTTAGCTCTAAAGCGGCACTCCAGAATCCTGTCCTTAAAATAACAGAACATGACAGGAAATTATCCATTAGTGAAAGAGAAATGATCTCCCTCTGATAACTGGGCGGAGGCGTCTATTACAGGTCAAAGGTCAAACAAAGGGAAGCAGGACACTCCCAGACTCAGGAACTTGGCCCACATCTTGGTGTCTCTACATGAACCACCACTGCCTGTGTACACACACACACACACTCTTCATTCCTAATGATGTGCTTCCCCCTGCAGGTGGCTGATGGAATGGCTTATATTGAGGAGAAGAACTACATCCACCGAGACCTGAGAGCCGCCAACATCCTGGTGTCTGAGGAACTCATCTGCAAGATCGCAGACTTCGGCCTCGCTCGGGTCATCGAGAACAACGAATACACCGCCAGAGAAGGTGAGCTTTACGGTCCTGCTGTACTCTATGGACCCTGTTTGACCAGAAACTAACCGTGCTTGATCTTTTTTCCCCCAAAGGTGCGAAGTTCCCCATCAAATGGACGGCTCCTGAAGCCATCAACTACGGCACGTTCTCCATCAAATCAGACGTCTGGTCTTTTGGCATCCTGCTGACTGAGATCGTGACCTACGGCAGGATTCCTTACCCAGGTACAAAAACGTCATTTCTGTTTATTTGTTTATGCTTATCTCATGGATGGGTCATGATGCCTTCAGAGGCTCGTCAGATCGTTCTATTTCTGATTTGAGATCGAATGCGGCACTATTTTGGTGTCACTTTTGCAAACATGAACATAATTCAACCTGTGGTTAGAGAGATACAGTACTGTGCAAAAGTCTCGACTCCCCCTCAGCCTCCATTTCTTTATATTTTGCTAGGAAAAAGAGACAGCAGCTGCAGTGATTTATTGCAACACGTGCAAACATTCATGTAGACAACAGACAAAAGACTTTGTATAAATTTACTAAGCTTTAAAGTCAGTATTTGGGATCAGCAGTGTTATTCTAAGCAAAATATGAAGAAATGAGGGGCGGCTCAAGACTTTTTTCACAGCGCTGTAATTTGTGAAAAGTTTTACCAAGCATTAACTTCTGAAAACATCCATAGCATTTGTAAATAATTTATCATTTGCAGGGATGTTCAGCTTTCAGGGTGGGAATTGATTTTTATGATTATTTTGACAGCACATGAAGCTGTAAAGCAGAAAACTCTGCACTGTTTACTGCTGCCTAGAGTTCATTTTTACATTTAGTATTTGGTCATTATACCGCACAGTGCTGTATTGTGATTGGTCAGAAGGTGCTGCAAGGCAAATCAATTTTATATTAATGCGCTCTTTCTAATATGCTATAGTTTCTATAGCAACATCTCATTCACAGGTACCTGTACGGCAGACGCTCCACATTTCTGTTCTTGTGCGCGCGCGTGTGTGTAATGACTGATATGGTGTAGTTTTGTTTAACATTTATGTCAGCAATTTGTAACAGTCAGAGGTAAAGCTGTAACTAAGTTTTCCAACATCTTCAGGACAGAGGAGTCGTGAGAGAGAGAGAGAGAGTGAGAGAGAGAGAGGGAGAGAGAGAGAGGGGGGGGGAGGGAGAGAGAGAGTGAGAGAGAGAGAGGGAGGGAGAGCGCGAGAGATC
>JAQQZX010000005.1:5426267-5453619 GCA_030068355.1 Notoglanidium maculatum | reverse complement strand
CCCATAGGTGTGAATGCGAGCGTGTGGCTGTTTGTCTGTGTCGGCCCTGTGGTGGACTGGCGACCTGCCCAGGGTGTTCCCCGCGATCCAGACGGATAAAGTGGTGTAGATAATAAATGGATGGATGGAGTTTAAACTGTGTTAGGTAGGTACATGTGGTACAGTTTAAAATAAGCTATATGGCAACACAACAATAAAAACAAGCAATTATAATATATTCCTGAATAATGAGTGATCAACTGAGTGAAGCAAATTAGGTTTTGATCGAAGAGGCTGATTAAAAGTGCAGGCTCACTTTTAGGCTCGTTGTTAGTTATGATGAACAAGGCAGATTTGCACAATACCTTTTTATTTATAATAATCATAATCACACATCGATAAAGAGCATAGTGACATTAAGTTATAAGGCTCTATTTCAACTTGAACTGATCACAACATTTGAAAATAATGCAATATTATGTATGGACAGATGGAACGTCACATTTAGTTATTAAATTATTGGAATTAGAATTACACTACAAATATTGTTCCAGTATGTCAAATTTCACAAAAATGCAGCAGCAGATTGGGATCGAGATTAGTTTGCTTTTACTTCCGTGATAGCAGCACACACACACATACACATACACTTCACTAATCTCCTGATTAAGTCTAGCATCTTATTGCAAACTGGAAAAAGTCAGAAAGTGCAAAATATTGTTGCTTGTATGAAACCAGTAACAACAGGTGGCACTGAGGAAGGAATTATTCTGTAGTCTTATCATTCATCATGATAAAGGAATTATATGTGCTCAACACTCATGTGCTGTGTATTTAATTTGGCTCTTTTTCACAAGTGTCTTATTTATCTCGAATACTGAAATCACACCAGCACAGCTCTGAAAATTGTGCTTCATGTTCAAACCTAGACAATCAGCCTGCTCGTCTTTGGCAACGCTTCGATTACTTTACTTACCACGAGGGGTGTTTTTTTTTGTTTGTTTGTTTATTTTGCTATTTTCCCCAGCACTACCCTAACTAAGGCAGGAGTTCCCAAACTCTGCACCCAGAGACTGCTTTAACTGTAGAATAAATTCCATGGATCCCCAATATGAACCAAATCCAAGTGTTCAAATGACTTGTGTACAGTAATATTCTGGCAACTTATTTGGAGCCATAGAGGTTTTTATTCCTGGAATTTCGACCATTAGATAGACATCAAATTTACATGATTTATAGGAGTTATTTTGGGTTCGAATAAACGTTTTCGAGTCGAGAGGTCAGTTAAACCAGCTAATAACATGGAGAACTCATGTAACCATAAATACAACAGCACTGAAAATGGTGGATTGAAAATTCCACCACTGTAATACAATGTTTAAAAAAATCAGACCCTAAGACTATGCTTCACAGATTCCTGGGGGGGCCCCAGACCCCTCTTTCATAACCGCTGAACTAAAGGACACATGAACAGCCCACCAAAGGGCAATATATCATCAGGATGAGTTTTTCTGCAAATCATTAGCTTGATACCCAGGCCAAGCCCTTGCTAGTATCGAATTAAAAGCTAATTAAAAGGTTGTACCTGCATACATTCACTTTCCTCGAGAGTCATTTCTGTATCCTTACCGAGTGCTGCCAGAGTAAGAGAACAGTCAAGTGCTTTGTGCTCTTAAACAGCGTACAGCGAAGTTACGTTAATGTAACCTTTCCTCGTTCAATGGCTTTGTTTCAAGTCAAAGGCATGTGCTCAAAGGTTCATGGTACCTTAATTTTTTAGTAATATTTTTTGTTTTCTGTGCTATAGTCACGTCTTTGATCTCACTGAATTATGTTTAGCTCCGGTTTAATATACTACGGCTGCTTTATCTTATTTGCAGTTAGCTTTTTCTTGTGCTTTTTGTGTCGATTTGTTAAATTCGGACAGACTTTTTTGCTGCAAGATCGTTTCTGTCCAATCATCCTCGTAAAAAGTGCACACGACAAATGGAAAAATGCATCCAGGTTATATACACGCATATATAAGTAATGCCACTGTGCCACAATACTAAAACGAAAGAGCGGTCCTTTTAAGGCGTCCCATGGATGTCCAGCCACCATGCAAAGACAAACATTCCTGTTACAAGCAGTTTAACTGGGCAAGAAATAAAGCTTTCTGTTTTTCATAATCATTGACCATGCTTCTTCGCGCATTTCAACTCTCCCTGAAGAGTCCCTACTCATGCATTTCGTTCACTCCTGTCTGGCAAGGTCAGAAGGAATGGGAATAAAACTCCTTTAGCCTCCATGGGGGCTTTCAGAGGTTCTTCTGCAAATCGAGCACCTTCTTCCTCCACGATAAACTGCAGAGTCTGGGTCTTGTTGACACAGTAGATGCAATTTCCAATCACCGCACACCTGAACGGCAGCGGGCCTCCTTGCTGATAGGAAGCACAGTCGTGCCACATCTTGACTATGGTGTTGTACTTAAATACGTTGATGCCCTGGTCACGGTTGACATCGAACCTGTAGATGAAGCTCTTCAGCGCAACCATGTCAGTGGATTTCTTCCTGCTATTGTTGTATGGACATTCTTGCCACTCATCCCTTTTAGGGTCGTACTTCAAGAGGCGGTAGAATAGCGTTCCTCCCGATACATACAGCTCTCCGTTGCAGGTGGTAGCCTCATGGGCAACTGCAAACGCTCCTTTGGGTAGCGGAGCCACAGTGGTCCAACGGTCCATACGAGGGTCATACTTCTCCACTGTGAAGAGACATTCCCCACCAATGGCGTACAAAAATCCATCCATGGACACTAATTTGAGTTGTGACCTTGCTTGGTTCATGGGCCGTATCTCACTCCAGCGGTCTGTTACAGGATTATAGCAGAACACTTTGTCTGATGCCTTCCCTTTCTCCCCATATCCTCGAATGCCACCTGCGACAAACAGGTAGTTATACATGCAACAGATGCCACAGCCCTTGGTATTAATATCCTCGGGCATTATGGTCAAAGTGTGCCAATCCCTGGTATTCTCGTTGTAGTAATATATCATGTGGTTGTCTTCAAACGAGGCAGCAGAGAGAGGGCTCTGAGGCCTGCTGTTGCCCCTGCTAGGGGGTCTGCTGCCCACTCGCTCAAAAACGTCATTGATTTCAGCCACCATCAGGCACTTGCGTCCTTCCATACGATTTCTCAAAACAAGGTCCCTCTCGGAGCCCGTGAGACGCCCATAAACGGCGGGATCTTTCAGCACCTGCAGGAAGTTGTCACTTATGAAACGGTATGCTGTCTCCTTCAGTTCACTTAGTCGCTGCTTTTTAGCGATGGTTAGAATCTCGTAGCAGTTCTGCGTCGTAAGCTGGGCAGTCATGGCGTCAATAGCGGCCTGCACCGCACAGGGTATCTGTAGGATTTTCGCACCGGTCACGACATCCACAACATTATCCTTGTTCACGTTCATGTTGGAGGTGTAAACGTAATCTATCAAGATAGATAATGTCTTGTAGCTTACACCTTTCACTTTCAGAATGTCTCGAGAAAGCCTCGCTTTAAAATAGTCACTTTTTTCAGCTAGCACAGATTTATGTACTTGGACCTTCTGCCTGCCTACTTCAATGACTAAATCAGGGTTCTCTCTAACAGAGACGGAATTTCTTACCCCATTACCGCTGTGCTTTATGTCATGTACTGACTCATGTGCAAAGTGTCCATGTGCAGCTCCTTGTAATGAACATAAATTGCCCAGTGCTTGTTCCGATGATCTGCTTTCCCTTGAGTCAGAAAAAGAGTCCTGGGACAGAGATGACACATTACTGATGACGCTTGGACTCCTCATGATTTCAGTCTCGTAAACATAAGATTTAGCCATTTCCCCTCTGGTTTCTGACCTCAGACTAAGTAAAGGCCTTTCCGCTGTGGCTCCATTCGCCACCTCTTTCACTCCATTTTTGCTCAAGGACTCGCTCTGCTTCTTAACATTAGCATCCAACGACTGAATGTGATCCTGAAACCCACTGTCACTGGAATTTCCATCTTGCAGATAGTCTCCCGCCCCTAAGCAACGCTTTCCCAGATTTCCAGTCTCCGCTACACTCCCAGATTCCACGTTATCCCAGGATCTCTGCAGTACTCCTGTCTCAGAAACACAGGCACTAACTTCTTTTGAAATAACCTTGTCAGTCCCTTTGGTAATGATGGACTGCTCCGAGTCCTCATGATCTGCAGCGTGAAATATGACATCTGCTTTTATAGTGAACATGTTATTCATGTTTCTAAGTGCACAGTGGAAGGACAAAAGTTTTAAAAAGTGATCTGTCAAAATTTAGCAATGGTCATCCTTTGCTCACGCTATATCCGGTAAAGACATTCTGAGTTTTGAGTCGGATTGAAATCCATTAATGACTTAAGTTGAGCTGTATGTTTTTCAGAGGCAGCATTGCTTAACAAATGCTAAATGGTCTGCGTCAGCAGAGCAGTGTGCTTCTCTTCATTTTTGAAATCCTTGTTGGGATGGGTCATTTCCAGCTTGTCAATAACAAGTGGAAGAGAATCCTCGGGGTCACCCTTGCATCCTTTCAGAGTTCATCTGGTAGACAGTCTGTCTTCAAACCTGTATCAAAACAAAACAGCAGTTATTCATTTTGCATTTCCCAGTTACCATGACCTCCACAGTAAAATGTGACTGGTACACAACACCAAAACCTAATGGAGAGGGTGCCATTACTTATCAGCAGGCAATCAGAAGATGTTTGTTGTTTATTTTTAAAACATACCCACCAATCCTGCTATCCAGAATCAATCCAGGCTTAGGGAAATGATTATACAGATAGTGAGTCAGCGCACTTGACTCGACAGCACCAACATTTTGCTGTGTGAAAATTCTCTCAGTATTCTCGAGCAGTTGATAACTTTCTTGAATTTTGAGAGTTCTCGCTACAAGTTGGTCTGAATAGTTATGATGTATCAAACAACTCAGATTTCGTTGTAGGCGTTCATGAATACCGAATAATTATGAATTCACAGCAAGAACATAACGTGTAGAGCCCGATATTAGCTAAATGCCGATACATCAGTACCGGCGTTTATTACAGCGGATAAATGATAGTTAAAAAAAGAAACGGTTAGATTCAAGGTGGATCTTTTAACCATGTTATGAGCGTTGTTGCATATTTGTCCACCAGAGGGCACACTGCAACTCCATCATTGGCAACATGTGTTGGGATAGGCAGGAATCTCATCAATCAGCTGACCCAAGCAGAGTCAATGGTGTCAGTTTGAGGTAATTCCAAACTGCCGCTTGCTTGGCACAAAGTGCTCTACATAGGCCGTCAAACTATTGCTTCGTTCTCTATGTAGTGCACTTGTCTCGAGAGTACAGTCAAACACAAGGATGGGAACTCGGCCTTATCCTTGTGGTAGAGCAGTTTGTTTTTTGTTTGTCTTGAGCACATGGTGTTAAAGCTTCCTGATGTGGTTAGTGAGTTTGGTTATGTTTATTAGGCTACAATTTTGTTTTATATGGGGTAGGCTACATGACAGAGTGTAGAGCCACCGTAAATGGGTTCCATCTGTCGCAGCACCTCAACTGTCATTTGTCTCAATCATTCTTTCGTTTTAGACCTTAGCTGTTGGTTTCATAATTTGCTAGTCTATGTATAAGATGTTAAAGATCATCACAGAGGTAACCAACGGTTTTCACAAAATTTTTCAGGGTACTGAGCCATCTTACCGATAGGACCCAGAGGTCAGACTAAGACCCCACCTCCATCATGCATTTCCATTCCAAGATTGAAATCTACCTTCTAAGAGTATCTCTGGTACCAACAGCGAAGGTGTTGATGAAGGCGTTTTGCTATTTTTTTTTAAAAAGAAGTCACTTTCAGTTTACACATAAATTAATGCATATACGTACAAATCCTATTTTTTTTTAGTTTTAACTGAAATTATTTTTCTACAATTCTTATATAAATAAACAAATAAAGCATTTTAAAGTATTTCAGTTATATTAACATTGAATATATACTATATTTGGGGGATGAAGATGGAATAAATGTTTTACTAATTAACTACCTTTAAAACACAAATATGAAAGTTTTCAGATGACTAGTTATGTATATAGTTTGATATAAAGGCCTAATTAAAGTAATTCTGTTGTGTACATAGTTCAAAATGGTTTGTTTTTTAAGTATATTTAGGCCTGCTTGACCATTTTTGTACTATTCAAAATTCTTATCTATTCGTATTTAAATGAAGACATGTTTGTGTCTTTTTTTGAGGCGGTGGGTATAATATCGGTTATTAGAAAGCACAATTAAAGTTTTAATTGTTATTGGTGCCAGAATTCCTTTATGGTCGGGTTCTAGTCACGTGATGGGTGTACATGTCTTGTCCACATTTACCAAAAAAAAAAAAAAAAATCTCGACTGGAAATGCGAGTCGGCTCCTAGTGTTCACGTAAACGATTCGGTTCAAAGAGTCGATTCTATTATTAATGACAGCAGTGTCCTCTTGAAATGGTTGCGGCGCATGCGCAGTGTGCATAACCACGCAGCCAGCTTGGAGAGAAAATAAAGGAAGATATATTTAAAAAAAAATAAAAAATCAAAATAAAAAGGGGGGGGGGGAGCAGAGAAAAGGGCATTAACTTCGCAGTTTCCTAGACTAAAAACAAGTCTAAAGAGATTTAATGTTCCTCATGCATGCCATCAGTCTAAGTGAGGAAATAAATCAGATCCTCGCAACAGGAGCACGTGATGTTATGCAGCTCAGTGCAGACAATAAGTACTCACGTGTTAAATCGGATTTGAATTTCCTGCACTAAAGCTGCTTATATAAGACACACGCGCTGCAGGTGATCTCCTCTCGCGCCCAGGTGAAGTGGTTGCGTGTTTACGAGCTATTTCCATTGGTCGAGTTCATTCTTTTCTCCCCTCCAGCATCAGTCAGTCATTCATGAGTCCATCAGACGCCTGTTTCTTTCTTCTGGTTGCCTGTAACATCCTCATCCGTTTTATTTTTCGCCATTAAAATCTCTCCATGAGCTTGCTGTACCTGCAAGCAGCGTCAGTCTTCTCAACGCCCTCTCTCTCTCTCTCTCTCTCTCTCTCTCTCTCACACTCACACACACTCAGGCTTGATTTCTGAATTAAATCTCCTCCTGTGTGTCTGACATGCAACAGCACTTCGAGTACAGTGGATGTCTTTGGGTTTCTCTGGACGCTATAAGGGGAGTTCTGGATGAAACCGCACCCCCTTTTTGTGTTAACCCTACACACCAAATCCCATCCAGCACACAGATCTGATCCAGCACACTACACCAGTATGGAAAGCCATAAGTGCCACACATTGCTTTAAAAAGCTATGGATGTTCAAGAGGGACAAAATGTCTTCAAAAGGTAGTCGGCTGTGCACCAGGGATGGATTAGTACAGTCACCAACCGTGTTCCTGAAAATCTACCTTCCTACAGGTTTTTATCTCCAACCAAAATCTAACACACCTCTTTTAGCTGATTACAGAGTTCTTAAGACCAAGTGATCCAAGTGATGGGCGCGATTATGGTTGGAGCTAAAGTCTTCAGGAAGATTGATCTCCAGGAACAGGGATGGTGACCTCTGGATTAGTAAAACTTCTGGATAAGAACCGAAGGTCCCTAACATGCCAACGCACCACCATCTCCATCACCAGTTAGTTTGAGTAGGCTAAGCGCAATGCTAAATGACTAGCGCATTTATTGCTTTCAACTGGCAAACTCTTCCACCAAATCATCAATGTCTAGCTCTTTATCAAGCTCTGAATCAGTGGCCAGCGATCACGGCATGTTCAGACCCATTTTAGTTCACAGATCATTGTTTACACAACCTATTTGGGGGGACAATGAATGTTCTCTGACTTTTCTTTCTTTTTCACATTTTCTTTGTCATAAATCGACACGGTGTTGGATCGACCGGGTCATGTTTCGTTTCATTTGCTTCACAAGTTCCACGTAAATGATCTCTTATTATTAATTAATGTAGACCCACATGCTAATAGAATTTCTGAATTTATTTCAGACTCTATCACGTTATGTGTGACAGTGTAACGACCTAATACGCTTCAGCTCTATGCTTGTCGAGGACCTCTAGTGGCCAGGGCCCCGAGCACATACCCAGTCCCAAATCAAGACACGCCTGCTGAAAACCCAGCTTAGTCCAAACTCATATCAGCTGTGAGAACACAGACCTAGCCAGATAAAGGATCTAATCTGGCTCGATGCATTTATATATTAATGTGTAAATTAAAAAAAAAAGATAAAAGTATTTTAACAAGTATTTTTTAAAGTAATGTGTAGATGTAGTGACCTGCGACATGCAAAATACAGAAAGCCAAAGGTACTGTAGAGGTTTTACAAATTATTTGAAGCTATTTATCTGAAACATTCCCATAGGTTTGTATGTAGGACTCTGTAAAATAATTAAAATATATTTTATCTGTGCTTTATTTGTGATATGTGCTTATCAATGAAATATCAATGCGACACAAATGAAGCCCAAATCATAGAAGGACACATATCCATATTACCTGGTATTACTGTTGGTATATTTTAAGTGAAAATTCAGTTCAAGCTAAAAAGCTAAAAATTAAATACGGGTGTATACGACAAAAAATAAATAAAATTTGAGGTTATAGAGATGACACCTGTATATATGATGTTAACTGTCTGCTAACATTAGCTGGTTAGCTAACAGTTATAACTAGACTACGTTTGTAAAATGTTTGTGCCATTTTTTTCCCTACATTGTATATCAATATTAGGAGCTAGATGCAAAAATAAAAAAGAAAGGGAAAAAACGTAAAAGGTGTATTTGCAAATTGAAACCAGGGAAAAAACGTAAAAGGTGTATTTGCAAATTGAAACCCTCTCGAATGGCATTCTGTAATTTGCACTCTGTCTTGCACAGATTGAGGATGCAAACACTGCCCAACTATGTTTACAAAAAACAAGGTTTATTGTAATTTTTTAGCTTAATTGTAGCCTCAGTTAGATTTCTTTGGCTTAAATCTTTTTCAGAAAAGTACAGAATAACGTCATGTGCTTTTTTTTTAAAACTCAGATCACATGTTGAGGTTCAAAGTAAGAAAAACATCTCATTAATGAGTGAATATGAGGGCCGGATCTATGCAATAGGTGTACCGATTATGTTTACTGGAACAGCTTTGTTTAGTAACCTGCTCATGTGTTTATTATAAAGATTATAACGGGTGCACACGGCAAATTTTCTGTACAGTACACATGTAAACATGTCATTAATATAGAATACCATTCAAGTAAATATCAACAGACTCTTATTGACTTGGTAATGTTTTCATATGCTAGCTTGCTTATTACATTCTATAATTTCTTTTATTTTTTTTTACAATGACCTGTTTAGATGCAAGCATGCAAGTGCTTGTGGTTTGGCACCTTTGGCCTTCCACACGTCCGGCCCATCATAAGCACTGCAGCCTGTAGGTGAGGCGTTCCTGTACACATCTCTATAGCAAAATATGTGCTTACAATACACAATACAGGACTGTTTAGCAAATAATCCCTAGGATCAGACAGAATAGCAGCTTGCACAATAGGGAGGGAATAACCTTTTCTTGTCCGTACTGAATTTACCGCTGAAAAACAAAGAAACGCGGTTCCGGGGTGTTCCAGGGTACTTCGTAGTAGCTGGTGAATGATCCCGATCAGGCTCGGTAACTTGCAGTACCTGGCTGTAAAGACAGACCAGGCTTTCACGCAAGTAAACAATGATATTCCTGTAGGACAGGATTAGCTTTCTGGACATACGTGTGTTAAGCAATGTTGCTAAAGGGTGTGTGTAGTGATTTAAATTGATTCTAAAAGGATAACTCACAGAGATGGGTGTGTCCTCAAGATGTACGCCTGCCACACCTCGTTAATAAAAACCGAATGTTTTGTCCGTTAATTATAATCATTAGTAGGTCACATGACAATCACATGTAAGTAGGGCGTGTCATGAACCTAACAACACACAAACCCCCCGGCTTCTGTCACATACTTTGAAAGGTCATCTGTTTTTCAGTCTGCGTTTTGAACGTGACCATACTTGGTTTCATTTTCATTTAGTCAGGAGATCATAGAAAAGAATAAGCTCTTCCCGGAGTCTCTTTATCCTGGAGTGTATGATTACATTTCCCTACCTCTTCACATTCAACTAATCCAGTCTGAATAGGGCTTGAGGGTAAAAAGATTAAGCAGGCTCCAAAGATGTAGAGTTAACACCAGGATATCACACCAGACAGCTGTTCCACTCTCTCTGGTGTATTTGCAGGACAGTTACAGTGTTTAAGGAAATCAAATGCCAGCGGAAAGCTTGACAACACGCATGCTCGGATGGCTCGCTCGCTGAGGGGACTGACAAATACAGATGTCAGCTGTTCACACACCGAGGCTGAGAACTTATTTCTATACAAACAAAACCGAATCCCTTGAGCATCTGCGCTTGGAGTGAATTATTAGATATATTATTTGCTCAGCTTGAGACAGAAAAGTGGGAATGGAGGAGTTTCTTAAACACCCCCCCCCCCTCTTTTCTAAATACTACAAAAAAATAATTTATGCTTTTGTCCTACACTTTAAAATATATATTTTTTCATATTTAATGCAAAGAACTTTGCTTTGTAGTAGTCACTCACAACAGGGCAATGATGTATATTGTACTTTTGTATTACTAATTTTCTCCTCATTTACGTATTTTCATCAAGAAAAATCCGTGTCACGTGACATATGTTACAATTCACACAGTGTCTGAAAGGTTAAGTGAGCTACTTTACATTTCTGTTTGCATATTTGCTGGTATTTCACACATCATTACAGACACTTGTATGCTTATACATTTTGCTTAATGCTTGATTTAAAAGGTGTTCCTCAGGGCTCCATGCTCGGTCCTATTCTAGTCTAATAACGAATAAAAAAGGTAAAATACATGTACATGAAAAAACAATACAAAATCTTATTTAATAATAAAATAATTTTAAAAAGCTCAGTTAAGGTCAATGAGTGCTCCAAAATTGTCAGGTTTATCATAAAAGCCATGCATCCATAACGCAAAAAACAAACCAACCTTGTTTCTAAAAGGCAAAATGCAGACTTTTACTTGTTAATGCATCATAATACAGCTTTTTGAACACATAATGGTACAAATCTTAATTTTAAACATAAACGACAAGCTTTTGTCTTAGATATTCACTGGCAGAGGAGAAGAAGGCAAGTCCTGCGAGAAGAGTTTCACAAACTGTAATTACAAGGCAGTTCTTTATTATCATTCATGCACTTCATGCACAACAGCTCGTTCAAATACATACGCGAAACGCAAACTTGTCCAGACAGTTGGGAGAAAGAAAGCTCAGGGTCTTTGAATGAATCTGAACAGAAGTTTAATGTGCTTTTCATGGCACTGGTGTCAATAAATCTAAGCTAATCCTATAATGAACCTAATAGAGATTAGTGTGTGAGTGAAATTCTGAATAATAAAAAAAAAAAAAAACACAAAAAACTTGCCGTTACACATCAGTGCCATCAGATCGACATGCAGAATATGAAAACCAACCCATATGTTACTGATAGAACTTCACATTTCTCTCTCTTTTTGGTTTTTATAGAACACTTTTTTTTTTCCAACTATGTTTAAAGTCTTAATTCCTTTCAGGCACCTTGGAATCACGAAAAGCTCCTCGCCCTTCTTTCACACTAGCAAGCGAAGCGAAGTTTGTTTTCTACGTACGTCTGCGACACGGAGCTAGTTTTCAGCCTTCTCGAATTCTTTGCAGATTTGGCACGAGGTCATAAAGTGACAAATCCAAAATCCTCAATTTTAATTCAACTTATTTACACATAAAAGTGGCAACAAACAAAAAAAACCCCCACCGGTTTCATCTCATCCTGTCTTATATGATGCCTAGGGCTGAATGATAGGCCACTATACACTAATATCTGTTTTATATTTATATAAAAAAAATTTTTTTTTCATTTTTATTTTATTTAAAATATATTGAATTGCAGACTGATTTGATGCGGAACTTTTGTACTTTTTTTTTTTACAGATTTTTTTCATTAAAAAATGTTGTAGACATTATATAACAGATCACATATTTTTTTAAATGCGAACCCAAATATCGTGAATCGTATTGTTAAAAATCATGATGCTATTGTCATTATCGCCCACCATCTAAAAACCGCTCCTTACATGTGTATAAAGACATTACAAAGAAAAATAAAGCTTGGAAAAAGGAAGTAGTAGAGATTGTTGGTGCCTCGGGTGCGTGTGCGTGTGCGTGTGTGTAGCTGGTACAGTTTACTTGCGTTGCTAATCTGATCTGAGAACGAAGCTAGAGTACATAACACTGATTAGCATGTTATTTAATTTGTGTTTAACTAATTAGCTTTAGACATTTCTGATCAGAACTAAAAAAAAAAAAAGCTGTACGGACCACGCCCATACGACAGATCGCATGCTAGTGTGAACTGGCGCTCATGTGCATTATGGCAGATCGCTACAGAGTGCCCAAATACAAATATCTACAAATCAACGTGTTACAATTTTTATGTATGAAATGCAGGGTTTTTACGTTCGAAAAATGTGCCATAGTTATTAAGATAAAAAAACAACAACAGTAGAAATAGATACTGACTTCTTATTATAAAGCTTTCTTTTCTCCCCCAACATATTAAATACCCATCTGTGGCTAAAACATCGCACTAGTGTCGAATAAAACTGTCCATGCTTATTGTGGAGTAGGAAATCTGGCCAGCCAGAAAGTCCATACACGCATCTTCCCTAAAGAAATCAGTCAGCTGTTGATGGTACGATAATGTCACGCTTTTTTTTTCTCTTTTTTTTTTTTGGCATTTCTTTGTAATATTTAAAAATGGGGCTTGTTAAGAGGTTAGCCTTCAGAACAAGGGAGAAATTTAAATTTAGCCAATTTTTTTTTTGGTAAGAAGGCACTTTTTAAACCATTTTTGGTAATAGTTTTTTGTTTTTTTTTTCATTTCAAGGTGTTCACTACAACCTGAAATAAATTTTGGTTATGACAAATATAGCAAACCTTCCGACTTTCTTTGAATGATGTAAAATTACACGTCTTAGTGATCATTTAACTTTGCTTTCCACGTTGAGCGTGAAACTTTATAACAAAAGTAAGAGCCTAAATATTCTATGATTTTGGGGGGATAAATAAAAGATTTCAGGCTAAACATCAAGGTGAAATAAGAACTTTACACACAGAGCAGCTAAAGAGGAAAAGAAACCTTTGCATTAGCAGTGTTACTTCAATTAACACAGTTCACAACACAAAAAATCAAACAAAACCACAAGGACAGAAACTTCAGTGGCATTGCAGTGAGTGAAATTCCCATGAACAGCCATTTCAAGTAAGTCATCCATTAAAAGTCCATTATTGCAGATCCTACACCCAAACTGGTAACACTGCACACACGGTGCTGGAATGAGCAGTGATTTCCATCATCCAGCTCGTCTTTACGCTTCCATTTCCTTTTCTTTCAGAGTTAACACCATGCTGAGTCTGTAGAGCCTGTACGGAGCAGGGGAACGCCTCAGACACCCGCAGGGAAGGACACTGATTACATCAGCCCATGAAATGTCATCATCATCATCATCATCATCATCATCCTGGAGGGAAAGAAATGAGAAGAGAAGAGCAGGCTTAGGTAACTTCTATAAAGTACGACTCCAAAACCTAAATAAAATATTTATCCTCTGAATAAAACGATGAACTAAAAATGGAAATCTGGTCAAAACCAACTGAAAAAAATCTGCCTTTTCTTCTAAACATCTCCAAAAATAATAAGCACTCTTCTTACTTCTTCTGAAAGGTGTTAATCAAATTAAACTTAGTAGTAGTAGTAGCACAACAACAACAACAACAACAATGAATTGACTCTTCTTATTTACAGCAAACATAAATGGACAATAAATAAATAAATAAATAAATAAATAAATAAATAAAGCACCACTCTTACGTGTCTCACACGTCAGGCACGGGGATCTGCCACACCATGACCGTGGGCACGTTTTCTTCGTGCCGAGCCGCTTTGCCCTTCCTGTTGATCTTTCGGTGACCCGAGCCGCCGGACAGCACCAGCACCGAGCTGACGTTGGCCCGTTGCGCCCGCTTGGCGTTCTGGGAGTGAGCCGGGTCGCTGAGGAGGTCATAGATGGCGCTGTCCTCTGGGCCGTGCTCCAGGGAGCTGCGGGAGGACGAGAGCGAGTCCTGGCGGATCGGGACGGGGTGGACGCCGTCTCCCTCGGTGAGAGAGGAAGCGGTGGAGCCGGGAGCATCGGCCTCTTCTGGAGGAGGAACACGCTGACTGGGCGAGTCGGTGATGGTGGGAACAGCGTTCCGTATGGGCGACGCCATGATGAGGAACTTCACGGGGCTGTGATGAGCGTGGAAGGACACCATACCTCGTCCTGCGGGTTAAACACGTCAGTCACGCCGTTCTGGAGGTCTCACTGACCACATCCAGCTTTCTCATCAATATAACAGTGTTTATCAGCATGCAACATCTTCTTATTATCCGCTAAGGACGAGTTATTTGTTCTCAGTTTTACACATTTTAAACGTACAGTTTGCCAGTACAGTTTCTCAGGTTTTTTTTTTTTTTCAAATGATAATGATAGTATATTAAAACTAATTTATTAATCACTAAATTTTTGGTGTTAATCCCTAAACTAATCTGCCTACACAAGCTTCGTTTGAAGTTTAGAGACAGGCTAAGTAAGCTATAGACAGCTATTAACTAGGAAGCAGTTTGCATCGCAATGTGTGAAATTCACAAAGCCTGCTATAGTAATTTACATTTTCAATCATTTGTAAACACCATGACATCACTTCCTGGACTCGGCGGTGCAGCTAGCTAGCCTAACAGAATATAAAAGTGTTTACCTGAATGAATGATGAGCCACTCAGGTGGCGAATTACTCTGTAATACGCGACACACCTCGACATGCGTTAACGTGCTGTGATGAAGCCTGATGCTAAGCAGATTTACAGTTAACACGCTATCATTGAATATTTGCCAGTAACAGCGTGTTCCGTAATGCTTTATTCCTCTCGCACCACGGCAATTTGCCAGCCTTTATCCGTTAACAGTGACGTTAAATGCGCACTGTGTTACTTTTAGAAATGCAGATGGAATAAAAATTAGTATTCATCAGTAAATTCTAACAGGAGGCAGGTTTTTCTCTCGTTGATGGACGTTATGATGAATTCAATTAAAATAACTATTTTTTATAAAGCTCAAAACATGCACACATTACTTGTTCCAGTCAGCAGTGATTTGTGAACCTGAACATCAGCTCTATAATAAGAACATGATTAAAAAAAATCGTCCGTGTTCATTAAACAAGACGCTGAAGGCGTGGTGTGTATTGTGTGTTCATAATAGCAAGTTTAGGCTTTTATGAAACTGAAGTCTCTTTACTTCTTCAGTGGTGTCTAGGCAAACACACACACACACACACACACACACACACACAAGACAATATCTGCAGCAGTGTAATTACAGCCATATGACTGAAGAGAGAACAGCCTGGACTGTGGAAGGGAGTTTATCTCTCATCTAAGAAACTATTTTTACTGCTTATTAGCTGTAGTTTAGGGATGAAGCGTATCCTTCTCTCTTTAACGTGCACATGAGCTGCTGCACATTCTTTAGAGAGCAGACATCCTGACAGACAAAACCTCGTTTAAATCGAGGGCGTGCTCGATTTCTGTCCCAGCATCCGGAGCCCTAATTAGTGTGTGTGTGAAATTACTCGGTTTCAGCAGAAACTGCAGCGAAGCAGCCGTCAGCCTTCAGCCGCCTCGACGCACCCTGAAGCGTTTAGCGCTGGAACATCTCGGGGAGAGCAGGACAGAGGGGCTGCCTCCACAAATAACCCAGTCGGAGAGGGCGGAATAATTACAGGATGTGCTCCGGAGACACATGAACCCCCTCAGCACTGGAGGTCAACTACCCGCTTATTTAAAAGCTGCAAGATGGAAATTCTAACGGACCCAGTGTCGATTCTTTTTCCCACCCTGTCTAGCTGTGAGAATGTTTTAATGTTCCAAATCTCTTATTCTTCACAATTAACCAAAAACTAGCCACAGTGTTAGCTAATATCTGCCTGCAAGGAAGATGGACAGAAAGGTTTCCCTAATAATCCGGAAAAAAAAGCGGGAAATAGCATTTGCGTTTTGAGCTACACGAATATAACGACAAATTAAACATGTAGCATTCTTTTTAAAGCTATCGCTCAACGTTGACACCAGATTCTAGAGGATTATCCCGAATTTAGTCCTGTATTTTAGGAATACTTTAAACATGTGCTGTTTAAATAGCTGAGATGCAGTTTGTCGAGGCACATAATAAAAAACAAGCATGGGCATTTTTAATTTCACAATAATCATCTAATGTCTTGTTTTAATTTAAATGAAAGGCAGGAAGTTAGCGACTTGTGCACGTTGTTTTGTGCCAGTTGCTTGGCAGTGTGCTAGCATAACGTTAACTTAGCTAGCTAGCTAGCTCCTGAAAATCATTGATATATTGCTTTTGTATGACATTTCTAAAACACATTTCTTCTGAAAGTGTTCACCACAAACATGTAGTGATGATATGATGTAGATATTGCGATAAATTACAGCCTAGGATTTTGAGGTATGATGAATATCTATCGCTGGTGTTTTTACTCACTCATGGCGCCATTACTCACAGTGACCAGTAGGTGGACGTCAAGGTAAATGTCATACCTCATTTTTTTTAATCCTCTCACTTTTATGTTATTATTATTTGTAGACGTTGCTGGCACTCCATTTCACTGCTCTCTAACAACAATAATAATAATAACAATGATCATAATAATAATAAAAACACTCGCAATAATAATATCGCAGCTTTCTAACAGACTTAAAGTCTTTACACATACAGCACGATTTGTCGTTACGATGTTTTCGTCCGACAATATATTTTTTTAAACGGCCGTCCCATAAACGAACACTCCCACATCAGAGACGAAGCTCGTGTGCAAAAAAAATCAGTGTTTGTTTTTTTCACAACAAACTCGGTTTTTCTAAATTTCGTCGGTGAAGAGAACGTGTCCGAACAATCAGGGCGCAGGTCGTGGAAACGTCGTCACACTGCCGCAGACACGCAGGAGTCTCATGCTTTATAAAAAAGAGTCGCTCGTTCGTTGTGTCACAAAAATGATGAAGATAATGAGTTAAACGTTTACGCATGAAAATATTTAGAAGAGGAGCTCGGCAGTGGTGTGCGGCCCGCGGTCCGTAGCCTGGGCTACTCTGTGGTGTGGTGAAGACTGAGAGTTTACAGTTTAAACTCCTGAACTAAGCAGCGAAACGCCCCGCGTTATTGCCCACCTGTCAGGACAGGATATACCCAAAGTTTTCTCTTTTCCATTTTTTGTAAAAGAACAAGCACCAGTCCATCGTTGCTCGTCAGCTTCATCGTCACACGATAAAGTCGTGTTTAGTGTGAACATTAATGCTGCGTTAAATTCGTCAACGATTATTTCGCCAACGATCCGCGTCGCCCCGTATGTGTAAACGCCTTTAAGATGGCAGCACGACGACAACAACAAAAATCTAGTATGAAGACCAAAGGAAAAGTGTTAGGAGAAAAAGCAAGCTAGTTTTTGTAGATATTATTTTTATTATTATTATTAATGGATGCATGTACAGCTTGGTACGTAATTAGTATTTGATTCTTTGGGAAACTGCTCACCGGTGTAACTGTAAAGGGTGCTGAATGTCTGGTGTGGGTAAAGAGTAGAGGAAATTACCGCAAGTGCAAGCTTATGAACGTATTAACCAGGGTTTCAAACCCGGCTAACGTCACATGACTAATAAAATGCGATTTTTACAAATGACCTAATATGGGGTTCGAATGAAAGTGTGATTGGTTTGTGGCACGTAACCAATCCTGACCCTGAGTGATCAAACACACTGTTAGATTAGGTATGGACTGAAGTAAAAGTCATTTTTAAAAGGCATAGTGATAAGATCAGAAATACGCACCTGTGACCTTGGGGATGCCCTGTAGCCGGGGGACGCTCAGAGCTACCGTCACTCCAAGATTCGTCCCCACAAGCAGCAAACCGTGACACACTAGCAGACTGCTCACAGAGACCCTCTGATGACCTGGACAGAGAATTCAACCAATCCAGGTTCAGTTTAGATGAATATATAAAAAACCCTGATACTTCTACAGTAGATTCTTCCAACACACTCGGTTCTTGTTTACTTTCTAGCGTATATTGTGGTGGAAGAACAATGACTCAATCACAGTCTGGTGTCCCTCAGAACGGGACGCGTTTCCTTCCTGTTGAGGTTTCTTCCTCATGTCGTCTCAGGAAGTGTTTTCGCTGCGGTCACCACTGGGTCGCTTATTAGGGATCTAAATTTCTGTTCAGCTGTTGTGACAACTGTGCTACTGGAGTAAAACTGAACCGGCTGCTTTTCCAAACAGTGTCCCCGAACTCGAAATGATTTTTGACCTAGACGAAAAAGCAGGTTTTGGAAGGAATTAAGGAAAGTATTATTTCTCGAAACAGCATCAGGGATGAAGTTCTAGCTGTGCTGAATAACGATCGCTCGAGCCAGGCCGTGTAGGAGGAACTTGGCTCTTAGAGTGTGTGTGGGTAAGTTACTATGGTGATGGATGGTTGGTTTCCAGGGAAACTGTACCCTGAATCTCTCTCTCTCTTTCTCTAAGAGAAACGAGAGGAGGACTTCTCATTCCAGGCTTCAGTTACCAAAAAAAAGAAAAAAGGAAGCAGGCAGCAAATGCAAAATGCTCCCAACTCTCACCCAGATGCCTTTATTGAACTGAACTGAAGTTTCATTACAAGGCATGAGGCAATCTTTTGTAACTACAGCACTTGCAGTAACGAAGGAAACACTGCAAACAAACAAAAGACATCTCCAAAGAAGGTTCAGTTGTATAACATGGATGCTTGTTTATTATGGATTTAAACTCTAAGGGTTGCCAAAAAGTCAGGAACCAACGGGAATATGTCGGGCAAATATGCCGATCGGAATACTCTGCGCAAAATCCGCGCAACGACGTGATACAGTGGCTGAGAAAATGCGTAGAGTGTAAGCGAGAACAGTCAGAGCATATGTTGTAAATGATAAATACAAGTTTAAGTATATGTAGTTTGACCCATTAGCTCCTGACTTTTTGGACGCCCTGTACGTCCACGTTCCTGTAAAGTAGCTTTGTGGTCATGTCTACGGTTAAAAGTGCGTTTCAAAAACAACTTCATCACAAAACCCCTAGCATTCATCAGTGGACAAAGTGACAGTTAGAAACATGTTAGCTAGAAGTCCAGTGCGAGTGCTAACCGATGAGAACAAGTTCCTCCTTTTTTCAGACCAGCGTGCCAGCTTCTTATTTTCTATTCAAAGGTCAAAGTTCAGTTATATGAAGTTCATTGACATCAAATAGGATGCAAATGCATTTTTCCACATCCTGCATACTTTCCCCTTCAAATAAGTAATTTGTTTTGGTTGCGTGGGTTTAATTCATAATCGTTCTGAATGCTGCTTTAGCTGAAAAAAAGCAATAAAACCATAGTTTTCTGGTAAACAATTTTGTTATGTAAATACAAAGTATAAAACCTCATCGTTGCACATAAAATTTATACGGTGAAAGGTACTCCTGGCCATGCATGAGTTTGCAGTCTGCAAGCCCCGCCCCCTTCCCTCCGACTCCGGCACAGTATAATGAGAACGCTGAAACAAAATCTTCCAATATATATGTTAGACAAGATTAACTAAGTTAACGTCAGATACTATAATTATTAGGGTTGAAATCGGAAAATGTCCACACACAAAAAAAAAGAAGAAAAACAAAAGAGTTTTTTCTAACAAAATGCTGACCTACGGCGATTAAACACGGCCTACAACAAAGTGTCGACTCTAACACTTTATAATGGTGATGACGATCAGAAAGGGATTAAATATACTATTTTTTCAGCCATGTTATCAATAGACTGCCACTGCCAGCAAGCAGCTCCTGACCGCACAGCTGGTAATACCTGAAATACCTCTAAACCTGAAATAGTCACAAGTTTCTCAAACAGCAAATCCTGAGCAGGGAAAAATCAAATCAACATCGCACAAATGTACACTGAGCCTGTGTACAAATAAAAATCATTTGAATTGATCTGGAATCAATCATTTGAATCTGGAATGCCATGCCATGCTAACCGACCAGCCCATCGTCACGTTCTGAACAAACTCAATGTGTCCAGTGGATAATTTATTGGATGGCTGCTCGGTAGAGCTGAAGGCCCTCAAACTGCAGAGTCTCCGTGTGACTGTCCACCCACTCCACCCTTCCTTAACCACAAATCAGTCACCAAAGCAGTTGGTTGTGTAACGCAGGGGCCGTTGGTGGTCAGGATCACAGGACAAACACTTCCACTGTGCTGGCTCGCTCATTAAGGAAACTGGCCTTGTGTTTCTCGCCATCACAGATCGTTAGCTTGACCATGGGAACGACGCTCGAGCAAAAAGAAAACGATCAGACAATGATAAACATGCCTGCTGACAAAGCTTTCTCTGTGGAAACCTACAGGCTCGAGGCTGTTCTGTATTATCAGTTGTACACGTTTAATAACACTGGGACTTTAAATCAAAGTTCTCCATTGCTCATTCACGTGGAACATGGAGACCGTCTAAAGCAGCTGGCACGAGAAAGACATGCCATTCAAAAGAGTGGGTAGTGAAAGGGAAAAGCTAAAAGGACTCTTTCACACACGATATACACTCGCAATGCCTTTCACGCGAAACACTACGCGACTTGTTCAGACAGTGTAGACCAGCAGTATCCAGATAAAATGTGTAAAAGATCCAGTTACATAAAAGTCCTCGCTTACAATGATCTACTTAGAAAGGCCAGGGAATAAAAGCATCGATTCATTTTTAAACATTATGTGTATTGACTTTTTTTTTTTTTTTTAAATAAAATGAAATCTCAGTGAAAATTCGTCCTTTCCTGAGCTAATGTCTAGCCCTCAAACACAACAGATGCCATGTGGCTTCATGTTCATAAAACAAGAATTGCTGACCCACAGCCATTTTTTCTTTCTTCACATTTCCAAGTACTCCTGTCCTCTGAAATATTTTGCCTTTTATTTACATTTGGCAGATGCTTTTATTTACAACTGAGACAGGATATATGAGGGCAGGCCTTGCTCGAGGGCTCAACAGTAGTAGCTTGGCAATACTCTCGCCCTTCTGATGAGCAGCCCCAAGCCTTAACCACGGAGACGGCACTGTTCTAGTGCAGTGATCTGAATGTAAATCACACACAAGTTTACCAACTAGAAAACGTAACTTCGCACCAAATTACGTTGTTCTAGCTTTAAAGTTACACCTGCCGCGTTTGTAGCAGTTGCACCGACTCTAATTGCATTTGTTCTTTTTCATGGCAACTGTTTAAACTGGGGAAATTTAAACAGCGCTAAATCAAGTGTTCAACGACGTCCCTGTTTAAATAATATGAAGCTATTCATTACTCATTATTCATTAGTAACACTAATACTAGGTTCCTCATTACAGTATCAGTACGGGCAGACAAAATGGTATCACTGCAGCCCTACTTATTATTGAGCCAAAAAGCAGGAGCCAGGACCAGCCAAAGTGGGAAAATTCCTAATGTGTAACTCAATATACAGCTTGGCTTTGCAGCTTTCTGGTTGCAGATGAATATTTATAATGTCTCTGCGCTCCAAGCTGCTCTGTTTCTGAGTCGTGACATCCTCTGAAGGCAAAAAATAGATTCAGCTTTCGCTCGTGTGTTCATTTTGGGAAGCCACAGAAATATACAGTCTGGTGTTTGCATGGAAGGACGGCGCATAAATGTCCAAGAGTAGACAAGTAGACAACATTCTTCCTTCATTTCATGCCTCAAACCATAACGTATAATTGTCTTAAAAGAATTATGGTCAGTACAGAAACTAGACTCGAGTGTTAAATGGTGTCTGTTCATAACATATCCTGGATAAACGTGAAGAGTTACATTAGTGCCGGGGTTTTTCAGGATTAAACGTCCTCCAAGAACAGCTTAGCTTGGGTAGCGCGGTCGCCAACTGTACAGTAGCCTTGACACTTTACCGCCTCATCGGTTATGGTCTAATGATTAAATGTAATGTTGTGTGCAAAGGCAGAAGCCATTAAAGCGCAATTCTTTGGTCCATGACTGGAGAAATATTTGGCTTCTCCTGAATCAGCAAAAAAGCTCTGGAACAACACAAAGAATCTCTGTATCCTGGTCCATCTTTTTCTTCGCTCCATAATATTTGGATTTCCCGAACTCCAAAGTAAACTCTGACCAATATCAACATGCCCGGAGCCCGTCTCCAAGCCGGCAATAAAAGCTTTGATCTGGTTCATGCTCGGAGCTGGAGCAGCGTTGGGTCATGTCGTAGGGAGCGGCAGAGTAGAAACAGACCCACATTCTTTATTTAAAAGAAAAGACAGCCATAAAGGAATCAGCGATGGAGAACATATTGCGCAACAATCTAGTCCAGGGGTGTTCAACTTGTGAAGGTACAGTGATCAAATAGACAAAATTCCCTGGTCACAGATAAGAAGGTAACATGAATGAATGGCGACAATGCTTATCTTTTGGATGCTTAAACATTAATTATTATGGCTGTGAATAAATGGCTACTTCACACCAAGTGAAGTGGTTATGTTTCGTTCTACTCCACATGACTTTTGACTTGTGGCATGGATTCTGAACAAGTTTTAACCTTGATGTGGAGAATAATTTACAGAAGGCCTAAGAGCCCACGGAGTAATCAGTTTTTTTATTTGGCCCATTTTCTCATGATAACGAGTTATTTTTGTCATTATCATGACATAACGAAACATTGTTTTCCCATGATGACGACATGATTTACCCATAATCCTGCCGTTCTGCATCGGCCATCATCCGGTATCCATGGAGACGCCCTGTGCCTTGTAGCTGGTCAGCGATGTAGTTCATGATGGATTCATGCTCACTTTGCGTCTGCCATAAAGCTGTAGTCTTGCTAACTCCTTTTTAAATGACGCACACTAATGTAATCATTGTCTGTAATGGCAGGACATACAGCTATAAAGCTCTTTCAGCCTGTGTCAGGCCTCGATTGAACAGAAATGTGACGTGCTGATCAATATAATCCTCTTCTTCTGACATTGCTGCACAGAACGACTTGAGAAAATGATATCATGAGAAAATGTCGAGATAATGACAAAAATTACACAAGATTACGAAAAAAAAACCCAAACAAACAACTTATCACGAGAAAACGACATTTATGTAACGTCTTTATAATGACAACCCGAGATCGCGAGACAACGGGCTGAATAAAATATCTATATCTAAATCCATGGTCTTTTAGGACTTCCATAATGTCAAGTCATCTTTAAACGTAAAGCATTACGTTTTCATCATCAACTTAGCCACGCCCAGTAGTCGACCCCGATCTAGTCTAAAGATTATTGACGGACAAATTAAGTTAATGAGGCTTAATGCCATGCACACATGACCACATTGATCACTTCCTGTTCAGTTTTTGTTTTTTTTACATCAACAGCAATTTCAAGGGCTAAATAGTTCACAATTATCCTTACATTCCCATTAATCGCATGGTTATCACACGGTATCCTGAACATTTCTTTCCATCATGGCTTCTGTCTCTGGTAGTCGACTCTCTGGACTGGAATCAGGATGAAGAGAATGGGATGAAGTTCCATCTATCATCAGCAGGCTGCTATTTGTTTGCTGCATGGCTGCGCACATGGGCGAGTATTTAGGCCAACGGTGACAAAGCCATTCACTGACAAAGGCCTACACTCGCGTTGAGTTTGGCTGAGTCAAAGCACGAGGACTGCCGAGTCATTCAGAGCATTGCTAATCCACTGTATGAGAGGAATTTTTCCCAAACCCAAACATTAGCAATGCTGAGGAACACCGATATGCTTATTCTGGTTCTTTCCGGAATCTTTTTGGGAAATGTCACCTCCAAGTAGCATTGCCACAAGAACTGAACGTAGCATTAGACCTGAGATATCAAGCTGCATGCTTCCTGATTCCTTCTCAAAGCTCAGATGACCATGATGTCTTTATGACCCGGGTCAGACCATGACGTTTGGCAAATAAAATGTCTAAAAGCCTTTTAGCTTTCTAAAACAGCATGTCATTAATGGAGAGCTAATAAAAAGAGCAATTAGAGGCTTTAAAAGAACATCGTGTTACATCTGAAGACACTTTAATGGATCCTTTCTAATGGACACAGATGTAGTTTGAGGTCATTCTGGTCAGCACTGGATAAGCTCCAGGTGGGACCTGCTATTTATTTGGCCACACGGAGTTGGCAAAGGCAAGTCTGATTGGGTTTAACTTTGGATGCTAGTCAAATATTTAGCAATAACGTCTTCATTTCTCATCCCAAATCCTGCAGGTACATGTTTTGGAATACAAACCATGGTGGGTCTGAATCAACATAACCTTCCACTCATGATATTTCAGTGTTCTTTTTCCATGAACTCTACTTTTCTGGTGCCTTTCGTACCTTATGCATCTATAACTACCTCTACCGATTTGGAAAACACAAGGTACTCAAATTGGGACCATAAACCTCTTGACGTGGCTTCCTCTCAGAGCTCAGGCCATGAAATACAGTTGTGTAAATCTTTCGCAACGTTTGTTTAAGACAACAGATCCAGACCATTCAGTGGTGCCGGCTTTTTCAAGGGGAAATAGCTCATTTAACCAAACCAAAAATACCAGTAGTGTTCGTGATAACTTCAGAATTGTCCGGATATCAAAGCGTTTATGTAAGTGAGGTTTTCTGAATAGATGCGTGGAAAACATTAGCATGCATTGCTTTCTTCAAAACCAGTGGACAAATCAAATTTATTAGCTAGCAAGTAAAAGCTCCTATGAGTGACCTTGTCCCAGGGTTTGGTCGCTCGGAAACCTGATTAACAAAGTAAAAAAAGTGGTAGTGAACATATTGAAACAACACACGATGATCTAGTTAAATAGTTAAGTGCATTAATACAGACTAAATGAAATTAGTCAAAATATTTTGTGCACATGACAATAAAAACAACACTAATAACCAGGATATAAAATCTACTACTGATTACTAATATTTCACCACTGAGTGTGAATGAAAATACTTTCATCTGTGGAATTTCTAACAGACGTCTAGGCTATCACTCATAAACAAGGAGCTATGTTTAAAAATTAAGAACGAAGGGATAATAAATAGTAATCGATACTGAGCTGAGAGGACATAACTACTACGGAAAATAAAGTGCTAGTTACAGAACTCAGCTTTTAGCATTAAATAAGAACTGCGATTTAACACTACTGAATGAAGTCGCTGATAATTTAGCAACTTTGCTACACTAATACTTTATTTTTTGCCGCTGGAGTGGTACTCTCGTCTTCTGAACCTTTAATAACTATCTTTCACCTGGAAATGTTGATATAGTGAACCTTTAAAATAATTTAATGTACATAAATGCACCATAATTAGTTTAGCTTTTTTTTTTTTAATGGGAAAAGCTACACTTTTCTAGGTAAAAGATACATGTTAAAAGTGTCGAATGTGCACTGAATGACAAAGAATGGTAGCGTTTAGTACTCTTTCTTTCTGAAAGTGTAGCTACAAAAGTGTCACCAGAGAACATACCAAAAATTGGATACAAATTGGAAAGATCCGATTTTGTGATGATTCTCCAGCTTCGTATATTACGCAGCTTTTGAAGCAAATAGTCAGGAAATAACTTCAGGCAATCTTCAGGTTACTTCCTGTCCTTTGAGCCCTTATTCTGTTCTAGGGTTGTTCTGAGGCAAGCAGGAACACAGCTCAGGGACGAGCTCACATACCTTACCGTCTCTAAGGAAGGGGATCTGAACCTGTCCTGACAAATCACTCCATCTCAGCGCTCCAGACAACGCAAACCGTGAGTCAAGACTTTAAAAAGAGATTTGATTAGCAGGCAAAACAAACAAACAAACAAAATAATAGTGCACTCACAATGTGGCTGTGTTCCAATCCACAGGATGCTCACTCTGATCTGCTCAGACCCCCGCGCATGAAGCTGGTACTGCGGCTGGAAACATCTCATAGACCTAAACTTTAGCTGACTTCAACACTCCTTTTTAATTTTCTTTTCTTTTCCATGTGCTTGACATGATATTTACACCGCAGCCACGGCTGAATTCTCGAATCTGATTGGCTGGTTCCTTTTCCATAACAGCAGCTCTGACAACAGTCCAAGGCTTGCACTTGTGCTAATACATTATCGTTGCTATAGCAACAGCTCACTCGCAGGGACACTGCATGGTGGACCTGACAATCCTGTATATACGAATAACTCGCACGTGCACACGCCCACGCTTTACATCTAAACCCCGACACACGTCGCCCACACAAGCAGCTGTCACGAATCCTTTTGTCCAAAACTCGAGCTCCACCTTATAAAAAAACAGAACACACTGGTTGACGAGTAACTGCTCATTTAATAAGCTCTTTTATTATTCACGCTTACTGTTCAGTCATTACTCACACACTTAGAGCTGAGTGGATGAGTGTTCTGCGGCCAGTTCAGTCAGCATCACACTGCATGATGGGAAAGGAGCCTCATGGCAAAGCCCAGACATGCTAGCTTACTTCAATACAAGCAACATCTAATATCAAAAATTTGTTCAGGTTTTAGTCAGTGACCTGATTAGCTACATTCAGTAGCTAGCAATCATTTCCTATAGCGAGCTCTCTAATCTACCATGATGACTCATTTTAGTTCAAGCAACACTAAACTTCAACGGTCTGTTCAGACTTTAGTCAGGATGAGACTCTGGTTATCTAGGTATATCTAACTTCCTGCGGTAACTTACACAGGACGTCTGACATTCTAACACGTATGCTCTCCGATCTTGTATCCTTTACAGAAAAAAATTATTTCTAGAAGCTGAGTCTTGGACCTGAGGATTAGATTGTGATCCGAAGCAAATTTTAAATTCGCGCACAAAAATCCTAAGTAAGAAAAAAAATCCGAGAAGTGGTTTAAGCTGTACTGTACTGTTTCTGCTGTCGTGCATCACTAACCAACACCAATGACTCGGTCACACGCTAGCTCCTGGTGGAGCACGACACTGTCGCGGCAGCTGAGTAAAGGCACATGGCACTATCACAGGCAAGTTGCATAATGGTTTGAAGCATTGACAGCAGGCGAGTGTGGTGGGGCAGCAGGCGAGTGTGGTGGGGCAGCAGGCGAGTGTGGTGGGGAACCAGGCGAGAGGGGTGGGG